>JBBPJP010000316.1:0-28719 GCA_038088775.1 Boletus barrowsii
TCGATCAATCGATCACCTCATCGCCTCTCGCCGAGGACATCCCAGCTCTCTCTTGACGTGACGACCTTTGAACCTCCCCCGATCAATGACGAACCACGAGCGCGCGAGCGAACGGGTACAGAATGGAAGCACCGTGAAGGTGTCCAACACCATTTGCTATCGCTATCACCGTCGACGTCATACATCCATGTTCCATTCCATTCTCTTCGGACGCTCCGTACTACGCGCAAAGAATAAACGTCAATCACAAGACGTATGATGTACAGTCCAGTGATTCCGACGTCATTCAACTCTACTACTGCGCCCCCCAATCAACGACATGACTTCACGTACTACAAGTCCCCCGTCTGCCCATGTGCACGCCCTGCACATTCGCCAAAACTCCGAGTCGACCTTTCACCGGGACAGGCACGCGCAGAAGCAAACCAACCAACCAAAGAGAAAAGAAACATGCACGTCGCTCAACGACGCAAAGAGACACAAGTTCAGAAGACGACATCCCAAAGCCATCCATACCCTCGTCTCCTCCCTAGAGCCTCACACTTCTCTCCCACCCCAACGCCACCCATCCACAAATGAATGATATTAAAAAGAATGAAGTGCAAAACGGACGAAGTTCAGATAGGCGATATACGTTTCCTCTCTCCTTCCCCTCCTTTCCGTCTTTCCCCGAGCCCGTTCTCCAGTATGTGTGTGTGCAGTGTGTCGTAGGTAGATGAATGGAAAGAAAATGTAAGCTGTAGCATGAGCAAACACGATGAACGCGCGCGCGCGCAGGTCCATATGCGACAATGAAGCAAAAGACGAGAAAAGGAAAAATCAAAAGGCAAACCACGGCACGATGCAATCCGATTGGACGCCACGCCAACTCAACACGCACCCAATTGTTCCCTACAAAGCGGGCACGTTTGGCTCCGGTCCAGCCAGGTCGCCAAACACGTTTCGTGGAATCTAGATGACGCCTCATCGTCAGACACACACCGTCGCACCACGTTGATAGGGTCACAACACGCACGCATGATGACAAGTCGCACCCAATATCCCTACATCGCCACCCTTGAACTGCGTCATGCAAATCGCACACTTTTCCACGGCCACGCCAAACAAGATCATCTTCAACTTGACACGCCCGTCCTGCGTCACCCGCTTCCGCACGAGCTCGACCTTGCCCACGAGGCACGACGGACTCGGATCATCCTCAAACAAACTCCCAACGTCCGCGTCATTGTCTGGCGAAGGTATACCGGTCGACGGGGGTGGCGGCGTAGCAGGCCCAAGGAGGTCCGCAATAAGCAGAAGCGCCTAGGCAGGAGGATGCGTTCATGTCGTACGTCCCGAGATCGTCGTCAATCGGAGAACTCACGTCATAATTAGACCCGTCCGACATGCCCTGCTCACCCAGACTGGAAACCAGCCCGTTGATGTCTGGAACGTCGGACGTCGGCGTCGTCTGCATCGACGTGTCAAAGTACTCCACGGAACGGCTGGCCGCGGTGGAGAGCGTGAGGCTCGACGCGGAGGCGTAACCGCTTGTCGTTGGGGTCAAGGGTCCCGGCGGACTCACGGTACCGCTATCGCTCGCGTTGTCATTGTCATCGCCATTATAATCATCATCAAGGCCGAGAAGGTCCACGAGGGGCGTGACGGACGTCAAAGCAGGTTGAGAGACCGTGTCAAGACTGTCATCGTCAAGATCAATCAGCAAGCCTTCGGGGATAGGGGGTGTGGAGGGGGCAGCAGAGACTATCGCCTTTGGATGGGAAGCGAAACGTGTCGCGCCCTTGTCGAGAATCCAAGTCAACGATGGAGAGATAGGAGGAGTCGCTGGAAGTGGTCTCCCAGGATAGTGTCTCCGAGGAGATGGTTGAGCGGTCAGAGGAGGGAGACTTTGCGTCATGTTTAGCAAAGGTGTGGGGGGTCCAGAAGGGAAGATGGTGCTGTAAGCTGGCGCACTCCGCATACCCGTATCTCTCGAGAGTGATCTGCCTCGTACAAGAGCATGGTTCTCGTCTCGCGTATCGGACGAGCGGACGATACGCTCAGTAGCAGATCGGGTAGGGAGAGAACCTGGCGCTGGGTTGGATACAATGGGAAGATCGGGATCATGCTCATAAGCAGGTGCCGGTGCAGAGGGTGCCGGCGATGAGACTCGGGGAGTTTTGGAGGTCAAAGATGCATCGTAACCCCTGCTTCCGACCGCACGGGGTGGTTCCGAGGCAACTTCACGGTTCGAAAGAGCCTGAATGGCTGTAGGAACGTCCTCGCTAGCGATCGTGTTCTGAGACAGGGATGTAGTAGAGCTATTGAACGTAGCTGTCGAAGTTACGGAAATGGGAGATACCGGTGCACTCGAAGCGCTCATCTGACTTCCGCGACTAGAGGTCGTGTGACGACGTACGTGCCGAGTAACGAATGGCGGGGAGGCAGGTCTGTGCACTTGCGCGCCAGCCGTTTGTGGTATCTGCACCGTATTCACCTTGCGCGAACGGTCAGCTGGCAACCCTGTTGGTGGGGCGACAAACACGTCCGCCGCAGTCAACTTTGGCAGCTGTCGCATCGCCGTGTTCTGAGGCGTTGCGGGGAGACTCGGTGGTGGCAAAGAACCATCGATGGACGACTCTCCAGAGCCAGTGCGTTCAAGCACCTCCCAATCCTCGAGGGGCTCGCTCGAGGCACGCTCCTTTGACTTTCGATGGAACAATTTCGTCCGCGTACGGTGGGGAGTACCATGATGAGACGGCGAAAGGTTGAGTAGCGATGGGGTACTTTTAAAGAATGGACTGGGGTTACGGAGCAACGAGATCACCGACGAAGACGGTTGAGGCGAGTGCGAACGACCATGAAAAAACCGCGAGGGAGAGCCAGGGATACTGGGCATCCGATGGTGCTTCGGAGTGGGTGGGGTAGACAGATCCGAATTATTATCCTGGTTCCGATCGTCCTCATACTGATCGTGACTCTCAGGAATGCGAAGAGACAGCTGAGACGCCAGGAAACGAGCCTGCGAGCCTGGCCCGCGAGAGACGGTAGGCTGACTCGCAAGCCGGGTTCTGTGCGGAGCAAAAAGACCAGAGGGCACGGTGATCTCAGTTCTCAGCTTGTGTCTCTTGACACGCTCGTCCAAGGGGATGCCTCGGACGCGGTCGAGTTCCCAGCGCTCGGATGGCTCCAGGTCAACGAGTTCGATGCTGGTCCTATCTTCAGTTTCATGGGGAGGCTGTAACAGCGACAGCGATGCGGTGTTGATAGAGAACGTATCGCTTCTGTCTGATCCCGACGGGGGGCCGGGCACGGGGAGAGAAGCTATGGTGAGCGCGGGCGAGGCGAGGCCAGGGTGGGGAGGACCACCCTGGTGCACGTAGTTCTCGGAGATGAGAGTCGAGACGGCAGTCGCTGTTTCGTACGTGGGGGGAGGAGGGTAGTCTGGAGGGGGGAAGGTATCATGACGAGGGCAAGACTGGCACGGAAGACGACAGACCTGCATCGTTGCACATTCTCGAGGACTGCGCCTGCCTACGAGAACCAGCGCCTCTAAAGTTGTAGGAGAGGTTGTATTGGATTTCCTCTTCGTATCTGTCTTCCCTTTTCTTCTTCGATTTGGGCTTGCGGGTCCGAGGGGTGTTATCGGGGGTGGAGGGGGAATGGCGAGCATTGAGAGTGGAGCTGTGGGTGAGGTACGTTGCCTGAGCTGGTTCGGCAGGCCTCTTGCCCGAGGTCATCGTATAGCACTGAGAAGGTGAGTGCAGAATCCAGATGGAAGACAAGGGCGAAGAATGCACGACACGCCTCTACCTGCTGTCGTGCCGACATGCCCTTTTCTTGTTTGGACTGCTTTGGCCAGTTACGAATGAGGGTATCGTTCGGCCCGTCCTCGTTGCGAGTTATCCACAGCGGAACTGCCCTCCTTTCGTCGCCCCTCCCCCTTCTTGCCATGCCGATGCCGCGAGGAACACTTGCCCAACACTACGACTGCCTTTCTCGGTATATCATTTCCCACGCCATCCCGGTAATGAACCAAAAAGGGTCCTCCTTATCGTGCCCCGTCTCCACGGTCGTACAAACCAATCCGGCCTGTTGGCAGTCGGACCACCTACTGTATCAATCGATGCCATCAATCAAACAGTGTAGTACCCAGAACACTGGGTTTCCTCCTCGGACAGGAGCATTCTCTTTGCGGCCCCACCATACCCACATTGGTCTGAGTGCAGCACGGTAATTGAGAACAACGAGCTGTTCGACGACAGTTACGCCAAACGGAAACAATGCATGCCATGCAGGCAAGTGCTGCATGCGTACACACGATTCCAGGGTTTCAGCAAACGGACAAGGATGACTCGTGGCACTTTGATGAGTCGATCTCGACTTGTTCGAGGCGTCGATGCATCTATTTACATATCGCCTGCCCTGGATTTACACCCAGCTGTGAATCCCTAGTTCTATACTTGCTGCGTTCGTACCGGCTTCTCAAATGAAACAAGGAGCATGTCCCAGGAGTTATATATATTCACAATGTTAGGCCAATCATGTACTTCATATATCGTAACGCAAAGCTACAGAACCTTCTCACTCGACGAGAACAAAAGTGAAATTTTCGAGCAACGAAGAGGCATGTAATCCAAATCTAGCGGTTGACGTGGACAGAATCTTAGACGTTTGCGATGCGTATGCGATAAAGAGAATTAGGACAGAAAAAGAAAGGAGTGCGGGACAGCCACGGCGACGTGACGGTCGGATAGTATAAAAATCTAGATTACAAGTGGATATTCGATGTTCGATTAATTTCTCATGACGCTGCAAAGCTGTGAAAAGCAAGGAAGGTACCGCACCCATATGCATCCCCGGCCTGACCTCCATCTATGCAGCAGTCCGGCTCGGGTTACGAGCCAACGTGGCACCTGTTCTCTGAGCCTGGATGCTGCTGAAACGTTGCAACTCCTCTGGCTTCATCGAAATCTTGCGGCCAAAGCCAACCTTGCGGGCAGCGCGGCGAATAAACGAAACACGGTTCGAGTACATGGACTCATGGATCGAAGCAGCACGGGACTGTGTACGCGTGATGGGAATACCACCCTCAGTTGCCCTGGCTGCTGCCTCCGCAACTTTACGATCGTGGCGCTCACGCATCTTCCTGATGATGGTAGCCTTCATAGCAAATTTGATCCAGTCCAAGGGCGAGAACCAGACAATGTTCTGGGGGTATAATGAGCACATGACAGACGTTGCAAAACTGCGACATACCCAGACCCAAACTATACCAATCCAACCACCCGAAATTGCACTGATCTGCGTGAAGCCCCAATCACCATAAGCGGCAATGATAGACGACACAAGCTGAGCGATGCAGAACGCAACCATAAGAGCAACAGAGGGGCGTTCCATGAAGAAGAATCCATGTGAACGTGTGACAAAGATGAGTGCTTGCGAGATGATGGCAACTTGGAGGTACACAATGGTGTGAAGCTGTGGGTCATTGGCATTGGACGGGGAGGGTAAACCATTGAAAGTGACACCGAACTTGTCGTAGAAGAAGGTCGTCCTCAAGATGATGGCAACAAGTGCAATACTAAAAGCCATCGTCAGTAAGAGAACGGGCAAGCGGGGAGTATCTTACGTGGAGGCTGTCAAGTACAAACCATACGCGACGGCGTAAGAGAAAATCTCAGCCAAGTCCCAGGCATCTGGTGTCATCGAAGGCAAGACACGATCAACGGACAGCGTCATGATAGTCCCGTCGTTCAAGAGGGCAATGATCAGGACCATGAAGGGAGGGAAGTCGAACTTGAACGCGAAAGCCAAGATGGCGAAGCAGACAACGATACGGATGGTGACGGCACAAGCATAGATGGAGTAGTTGCGCATACGCTGGAAGATGATACGCGAACCACGGATGGCGTGCACGATGGTAGACAACCCAGGCTCGGTCAAGACAATATCAGCAGCACCACGAGCAGCGTCAGTCGCACCCTCCACGGCAATACCGACGTTAGCGCGGGAAAGAGCTGGAGCATCATTGGCTCCATCGCCGGTCATAGCGCACAAGTGGCCAAGACCCTGGAGGCGCTTGACAATCTCGTATTTGTGTTCAGGGAAGACCCCAGCGAAACCATCCGCATCCAAAATCATATCGTCGAGGTTCAAGTGCTTGCCACCGGGAGGGGGACCATCCTTCAGCACCCTCGCTGGGTACATATGGTCACCCAAACCGAGACGGCGACCGGTTTCCTTGGCGATAGCAAGTTGATCACCGGTGACCATCTTGACTTTGACACCGAGAGCAATGGCATCGTCAATAGTTTGCTTGGTATCTTCTCGAGGAGGATCGAAGATGGCAAGAAGACCAATCAACTCGAAACCGTTGCCTTCGGCCTCCGGATCGTCGCCGTCCAACTCTTCGTAAGCAACGGCCAGGGCACGAAGACCACGAGAAGCAAACTCCTCCACATCAGCCTCAAGCTTGTTCTCGATTTCGTCGGTCTTATTGCGAGTACAAAGCTCGATGATGATACCTGTCATACCCTTGGTAACGCGCTTGAGCTTGCCAGAAGACTCCTCGAGGTAGGTGATTTCCGTGCGCTTGTCGACAGGGTTGAATGGTTTGAAGTCCAAAAGCTTGATACCAGCACGAGCACGAGAGGTGTCACCAAGAGCAGCGACGACGGAAGCGTCAATCGCATCTTGGTTCTCAGTACGAGAGGCATAGGCAGCAAGAAGCATGACGTCGTCGGCAGAGAACGGACCATATGTACGGATGGTAGCCCTGTCGATGGTGAGTTTGTTGGTGGTGAGAGTACCGGTCTTATCAGAGCAAAGAATGGTGACACCGGCTAATTCCTCGATGGCGGTGATACGGGTGACAATAGCCTTATGCTTGGCAAGCTGTTGGGCACCAACAGCGAGAGTGACGGACAAGACCGTGGGCATGGCAATGGGGATTCCACCGATCAAGAGCACAAGAATATTGTTGAGACCACGGCGATAGTTGTACTTGAAGCCGGCATAGAGAACGAGGATTTCAGCAACGACGAAGATTCCGATGGAGACCAGACAGAAAGAACCGATTTGGGCAAGAATCTTTTGCAAATGACCTGTGGTATCATCATCCTGTCCGACGAGAGAGGCAGCACGACCGAAAAAGGTGTTTGCGCCAGTAGAAATGACAACACCCTCCGCTTCACCCTGTTTACACGTCGAGCCACTGCAAGTAAATCATCAGAATGGATGGCAGGTCGCTGACAGAGGAAAAGAATACGGACGAGAAACATTGATCGGCAACCTTCTTGCTCTGAGGAAGTGATTCACCGGTAAGAGCCGCTTGATCAATAGACACATTGATAGCCTCCGTGAGACGACAGTCGGCGGGAACGATGTCACCAATCTTGAATGAGATCATGTCACCAGGGACAAGACCGGCGGATTCGATCTCTGACCAAGCACCGTTGCGCTTCACCTTTGCCTTGGGTGCAAGGGAGTCCATGAGTGCCTTCACTGCGTTACCGGCATTGCGTTCCTCGTAGAAACCGATCGTGGAGTTGACGAAGAGAAGAATTACGATACCGAGAAAGTCTTGCCAGTCAGGAGGTTGTCCTTCACCATTGGAGAGCACAATAGCCACGAGGGCGGCACCTTCCATGACCCAGGACAAGGGATTCCACATGAAACTCAGAAACTAAGAGTAAAATACCAGTATTAGCGCAGAACCAAAGCATATATGCGGCGTCATTACCTGAAGGAACGCATTCTGCTCTTCCTGCTCAAGCTTGTTTGGACCGAACAACTCAATACGACGTTGAGCTTCTTCTTGAGACAAACCACTCTCATCGCACTGGAGGAGTTTGAAGACATCATCGATGACGATGGTCTCCAAGTCGACCTTCTCTTTATCATATAAGTCCTCAGCTTTTAGCTCGATCTGAGGACGTGAGATGTTAAGAAATGCGACAAGACGAGTTTGCAACGCGACGGACCAAAGACATGTCGACATTTGCGTCTATGCGCCAGAGTCAGGACGTAGACACGCACTAAATTGAGAGACACATACGAGTCGGTTTCTGTTCGTCGTGACCAAATTCCTTGTACTCTCTTTTACGCTTTACGTCAGGTGCAGCGTCGCTTATGGGCGACTCTTCGCCCTGCGGACCGGGCTCCTTTTCCACGTTTGGCTCCGACATGGTTTGGGGATGAGGGGAACGCGCGGGGAGGGGGGAAAGCCCTACAGATAGAATCTATAGAGATACTTTAGGGAGGGGACACAGAGAATGTAGATGAAAGAGTGGGAGAGAGCCAGCCGGCGTCGCAGACGGACTTTATATTTGGAGCCCGAAAATGAGATATAAAACGGAACAAACAACCACAAACACGCCGCTTATCACACCTGGTTGGAATCCGAACGGAACCCTAGAAACCCCGGCACAGTCTGCCGAGACCCCGACTTTCCTTGTTCCGCGTGTTCCCTACTCTCCCCCGAGTCCACCCAGCCAAATACCTCAGCGCATTGTTCGGCGCCCTAACGCCGTCACTGCAGTGCCCATGTATCTTTGTACTGCGCAACAATTTCCCTACTGGCGACGCCTTGCGGAAGAATCGGCAGTTCAAAAAGCCGTCTGACTCTTACTAAGGGCTCTTTCGATGGATGAACGCCTTCGCTGAGACCTGATACTTTTCACGAGAAATTCGAATTCCAGCCAGCTGTCTACCCATATCTTTCCTGGCGTGTTTACAGCGTGGACAACCGTTGGGGCCATTTCCGCACATGCAGCATGAAGGCCTCGGTTACATCCATGGCTTCCCTGCATCCCATCTCCCTCCATGGCGTGGGTTCATCCACCATTCTGATGGCTTACCATGTCGCAATCGAAGTTGACTATGGAAGGTCTGAGCTTAGGGATCACATGATGGTAGAGCACGACCGCCGATGCCGATCGGCCCACACGTCCGATTTATTTGACCTACGCCCATAGGTTCAGTACTGACAAGGGACAATCGTACTTTGCAGGACATCGAGTAAACCATTCACCCTCTCAGTTCTCAAGCCACCGTCGCACCAGTGTGCTCCTGACCATGTCTGCTGTTACCATTTTTATCGATCCATTAAGCAGATCGACTGATGGCGAGGCTGACTTCATTCATTATCGAGCCTTGACATTCGTTTTTGCAGAACAAAGGGAGATTACACGTCACAACGGGTTGGCAGCCATGAATGTTCGAACCCATCAAATTCGACCCGAGACCCGCACTCGCACACGTTTGCCAGCAACTTCCCTCAGTTCACCATACGCACAGCCAGCCGCCATCAATCTTACAGGACTACTCGCCTAGCTCATTAGTTACGTGGCATCCTGATCCATCACCAGGGAAGCTGGGACACTATAATTAATGTCTGTCTCGTGCTACCCAACAGTAACAAGTTGGAGGATGTATTCCATTGCATAGCCGTTTTCTAGTTCCATGTCGGCTGGTGTGGACCGCGTGGTTTGGTGGCTGAGTGCAATGTTTTTGTGTCGTGTGCAACTCAGAACTGGTACATACTGACACCGACCCAAGCATGTTTCCGAAGTGACCGAGGTCATCACTGATTGGTCCTTTGAGATGGGATAATCCGTATCGCGGTTTCGGCCGAGGGACCCATGGACACATTATTTGTACCTCAGCGTTCCGCCTCCCAAGTGACATACACGCCCGAATTCAGTCAGCTCACCGTTTCGTCCCGATCGAAGGTGGAGTTCTTTGCCTCAGGAAGAAAAGACCCCGATCAATGATCGCTATCAGAGCCATCCTTGGTTTCTCTTACGACATGCGGGATCAAAAGCTCTCGTACGAGACAAAAACTTGTGCGTATTTCCGCAGCTGAATGAGAAATGTCGACACGTGGGGACAGACTGATTGTGCTGTGGGGAATTGCGGGTAAAATTGCTATTGGTTCTCGGGGCTGCCCGGCGTGTCACAGGTTCTGAGAATCGGACGGTCAAAGCTCAAGATTCGGAACCTGGTCATATCACCGGGAAACCTACAAGGCGATAAGAGATTGTGGTCATGTCAACCTCAGTGGCCTACGATGGCTAGTAACAGCACCGTCAAATTGAGGTATACGAGAGGAGCTGATATCATACTTCCTCCCTGCGCGATGCCAGCGTTCAATGTTCAACGTTGTCGGCTTCAGTTAACCTCCACTTCCACCTACACCGGATCTTATCTTACATGATCATGATCATGTCATCAGCGCACTCCATCGTACGACGCGATGAAACCGGACCCGACACTGCCCGCAAAGGCGTATCAGAGCGCTTTATGCTGCTGCTCACGCTGCGAGGGTCAACAAACGCGTTGCGATCAGGATTCAGACTTTGTCGCCTGGCAGAAATACCTCTTGAACCGCCGCGGCACTCGCACACGTTACTTCCGAGTCGGGATAACCACCGTGATCTCGTAAACACCCTTTCCCAGGAACGATCGAACACATGTATGTGAATGCGGTGGGATTACCTCTAGCTTGGTGCTGCCGCTCCCACTCTAGGATGTACAACTTCGACCCCCGTTTCGTCCGCAAGTAATCGGAACACCTCCGACTCTGCACGGGTATCAAGGTGCACCACAGCGCATTATATCTTGTAGCACTCGGAAGGCTGATCCCATGAACTCTCATGAACTCGGAGCCCCGCTGTCGAGCTGTCCCTACCCTTACGTTCTATCTTTACATGAGGGGGATATGCGCGACATTAGAGCGGGTGTATGGAATTTGAAGAGAGGAGAAGCATGGAGCCCCGCGGCTGGAAGTCCGGGGTATCATATATCAGGGGTATGTTTAGACGGTTCATCAAAGCTATAGCTGATGCATCGCGACGATGCACGTTTGGGTCACTTCTGAGAAGTTCTTAGAGGCATGCGCTAGTATTGGGATTGGAGTCTAACTGAAGCAGTTCGATGCGAGATGTGTCTGTGGTGTCCGGGAAAGCAAGGGCGAACACAGGTCAGATCGAGTTCGGCACCCATTTGTGTAAATAGTTGCTGAGATGGTCGGCGACGTCAAGGAACGCGGTAAAGCTGGGAATCGTAAGGCCCTCGTTCCACCGAGCCCATCGATCTTTTTCAAAGGCCCTGAAGACCCAGATCCAGATGCGGCTGAACAGGCTTCACCATGGTGGAGTATCAGGCGGATCATATCTTGATGCATTGGGATCCAGAGGTGACCCAGAAGACATGCCAACTGCCAAGCATGAACACTTGGCCACAAGGGCTCCTTCCAAGCGCGCGCACTTGAACCAATGATGCCAAGTCTTTGTGGTACCACTGGCACAACCTTTGACACCTTTGAGATGAACCGCAGGTCCCCGACTGCTGCGGGGTCAAGATTCCTGGCACTGCCGCCTAACGGAAGGACACGATAGCTGCCTCGATCCTGGACCTATGTACTTCTCCGAATAGATTAGGCTGCCAATATTCAATTAGGGTTTGCCCAGATCTCTCATCGATGCGCCAAGGCCGTTTCGCTTGAAGCGCGGTGCTCCGCCGACGAGTAGAACCCGGTTAATTTACATAATAAGTCTGTTCGACTGACGACGGGGCAGGTAGTTGCCCACAGTGCTTTCCCTTGATTAACGGCCAGGTATACTTCGCGAGCGGGTTGGAGGAGTCTTGTTATATCGAACCAAGCTGATCCTACACAATCCCAATAGATTTGGCTACAATTCTATCGCCAAAGGTTGTCTATCTGTGTGATATTTACACAAATCAAATTTTTGTATCGAAGACGTCAGATCGCTAGGACCCACTGTCAACTTGAAGTACTTGGCACCTGATACTGAGCACCCGAGACGGGTCAAGTATATTTTTTTTTCTGGGGATGCTGCTTACCTTTGTCGAGATGCATCCAACGACTCTTGGCCAGCAATGATCTTGGCAGGGAGGAACCTCTGGGATCAGTGAGGCCCGCCCATTCGGCAAGTTGCTGCGCACCATACTATCCACGATCAATGCTCGGCGCGGAGAAGCTCAACGATTTTTTTTGCATAACATTGCCAATTGTCAAATAAGCGTCGCTATGCGTATCGGTAACTGCTTCAAAAACTATACCCACCTTGCGTCTTCCCTGGAGCACTCTAGATCATCCACTAACGTGCGCAGCAGGCCACATGTGTTCGCCAAGACTCCAAGCCAAGCGACACCATCGGATCATGCACTGCTGGAAGCTACTTGGGTTACCCTTACGACTGAATCTCGGTGCTTCATTTCTGAACCGAGAGACAATGAGATGGACCCAAACAGTTTCCGACCGTGCATCTTGAGATTCACGTCTCAAATGCACTGATTCTGGACAATCGTTGCACTGGAAAAACCAATGATTCGATGCATCAGAAAACGTGAATTCTTATCAAGGACTCACCTTCATCTTATCCTCATCTTGATACGCCTCTATGTATCGTCGTGCAACGTGTTTTACTGTCCTCGGTCCGATATTTGTTCTGATGTATCGTTTGGCCCCGCCGCATACGAATGGGGTGTAACCGGTATATCAACGATATGAGCAGAAGGCAACCTGAAAGGTATTGACTCACACGACTCCATGAAATTGACATGCCAGTGACTATAAGACGGTCCATGTTCTCTTGCCCAAATATTCCCGAATCTGAACAAGCGTCCAACGCGTTCTCATGGGATGCGAGTGATCTATACTCTTGTCATACACACGGAAGTCGGCCCGCGAGAGAGAGGACACCGAACAAGTTATGTCGCTTGTAAGTTGACCGTGAGTCGGTGGAGTGAAGGAGGAAATAGGGATGGCGTTATGACGACTCGAACCAAAATGAATAACCCACTTTGTTTTTACATCACCGTCCAGCAAATGCTGCAGGCGGCGTTGAACCGAGACTTGTCATCGCAAGGCGTTGGCAACAGCGTCACTTCTTTGTTGTCATTGCCTGTAGGACCTGCCTGGCCACGGAGTCGTCGGACGTCCCAGTGCGCAACTTCAAGTTGGTCATCATCACCGTTGCGCCGCGTCATCAATTCATCACGATGGCCTGAGGTCAGAGGTAGTACGTGTTATTAGGAGTCTACCTTGTAAATCCGTGCTTTGAACGGATCGGATCCCATTTGTGGGATTCGAATTTCGAACAGCACCGTCAACCGAGCCGTAGACAGTCAAAGAAAGACATGCATATAGTCAACACATAGTCGATCCTTCCGAGTCTTCCCCGTCCGACGTCAGATCTCATCAAACTTGTATTTGCCACGATCGAACTTGTAACAGGACGACCGTCATCGATTTATCGCTAGTACATGTATGTGTGCACGGCCATCACTCGGTTGGGATACAGATGGTAAATAGCATTAGCAAGACAGAATCGGTCAACATATTCGGATTGCGGTATAGCGCGCCAAAAGCTTATAGCGTAAGGTTATAATCGTATTCACCTTGTGTGCTCTGTGCGATCCACAAGACGACGGCAGAAAGCATGAGAGCGACGTTTTGGGATACGTTAGCGTAGCCATAGTAGGTAAATTGCTCTGGGTAGTCATGAAGGACATATTTGAGGACGAGGAGGGACTGGTGACAGACCGACAAAGAGTCAGAGTGGAACTAGCACGACACAAAACGATTTGTCTCACCACGCTGCCCGCCAACCCACCGGCCATGAGGGCAAACCCAACAAACAGGAACAACCTTGCTCTCCAGACGGCCTCCGGAGCGCCGTAATCATCACCTCTGATCCTATCCTTGTCAATGGCGTTGATGATGAGCATGCCGAAGAGGGAACATATTCCTGGGACCCAGTCTACGAATTCGACATGGACTGGTGGAGGGATCTGAGGTTCGTCATAGGGTGAATGGGCATGTGCAGAAAGGATAGCGGCATCAAGGAATGTCCAGTTGGCGAGTGCAAACTGTGGGAATATGAGCCACGCCCATGGGACAAGTAGACGAGATTGGACGTACGAGAGCACCTGCGAGGTAGATACCGATTGTTCGCCTGTACCTTCCAAGGTTGAACTCGGGGAAAGGATTCAAGCAGACCCTGCGAGGGTCATAACCTGAGCGCGAGTAGGACATGGCTTCGTGGTGGTTTGGATTTGGGTTGGCAAGCTGCGGCTTCTATCCTGGTAATTACGTAATAAACATCGAAAAGAAGAAGAGAAAAGAAAATATTTGAATCACGCTCCTTTCTGGCAGAGGGACAATGCGAGTGATCGACGTGTCCTCTTCCCCAGAGCCATCGGGCTCACCAATGACCAGGCGCACTCGAAGCGCCAGTCGCCAGCCTGGCCCATCAAAAAAACGACCCCGGTTGGCACGACTAGCGCGCGACCCCTCCGTCGCCGAGATCATCGAGCTCACCGACTCGGACGACGACATCCCTGCACACGGCTCTCCCAAAATGCACCATTCACAGCCAGGACCATCACAGTCAGCGCCCACCACGTCGTCGAACGCAGAGCTTACCTTTGGGAAACCGAACTCTGGGCTACTCGTGGACGGATCACAGCCTTCACAGCACACGGCGCGTCAAGAGCAACAGGGCGACGGTGAGCCGCTGTTCTTACCGGCAAGTGACGATGAGCAGCACGTGATTCGTCCACCTCCAGCCCATGCTGCTAGGGATGCCCCCGACGCAGCGCCGGCGCATCCTCAACTCCCTCTCCCTGAACCAGCCCAGGTTGCTCCCCAGGAACCTGTCCCCGTCGATCCCATTGACGAATATTTCGTTCGGGTGCTAGAAATTGTTCCCAATGTTCAGCCTGCCCACGCCCATGCACTCATCGAAGAGTTCATGCAAACTCAACCAGGAAATGTTGTCGAGTTCGTGTTACACGCCCTTTTCGAAAATCCGTCCTTTCCAAAAGTAGACGAAAAGGGTAAACACAAGCGGAACGCGTCAGATGATGATTCCAATATCAGAGGTTCCCAAAAGCCGAAAATGGACTATACCAGCAAAGAACGGGTGTACAATGTGGGCCCACACTATTTCGAGTGTTCCTTGGTCAGCAATTTCATGGAATTGCGACATGGCTGTTTGGTTCATTGACACTGGATCTTTTAGGAACAACTCATGGTGGACTTTCCTCGGATCCCAAAACCGCATATACGCTCACGGTTATTCGACAATCGATTTTACGCACCGACTTATCTGCTACTCGCCGATGAGCTCAAGAGAGAGACTCTTCCCTTCAAATTGAAATCAACCAACTCTGTTGTTGGCAAAGGGAAAGAGAAAGCAAGACAGGATCCGGAATTTGACAGTGAACGAGAATGGATATTGCTCAAGGTTGCCGAGTTGGCCGCTGAAAAAGATGCAGAGTTAGCTGCTGCAGTCAATGAGCAAGAATACGAAAACAGTGGACAGGGTATCGAGTGTGGATGTTGTTTTTCCGAGTATCCTTTTGTTTGTACACAATCCTTTGTCTCCGCCAACTACAGCTGATGCTTCAACAGGACCAGATGATTCAGTGTCCCGAAGCTCATCTTTTCTGCAAATCCTGCATGTCGTCGTATGCTTCTAACTTACTCGGCGAGCACAATCCAAATATCGTCTGCATGGACCAATCAGGTTGTAAACTGCCTTTCCCTGAATCCGAACTCGGTCGATTTCTCTCCCCCAAACTCCTTGAACTGTATTATCGAGTCAAGCAGCGAAAAGAAATCGAGGCAGCTGGCTTGGAGAATCTCGAAGAGTGTCCGTTCTGCGAGTACAAGTATGTCATTGAGAATGAGATGGAGAGACTCTTTAGATGCGAAAATGCTGCGTGTAACGCGATCACTTGTAGAGCGTGTAAGAAGCCGGTAAGCATGGTTTACCTTTATTCTGGGGCTTGTATGCCCAATGTCAGGTTCCCGAGCTGACTTAGGATTGGCTTCTGTAGGACCATCTTCCGAAGACATGCAAAGGCAAGTTTTGACTTCTACAGTACACAGCCAGAGCTCATGCTGGATGCAGAAGTGGAAGATGATAAACATTTAGATGCGCAACACATTATCGAGGAAGCCATGAGTACGCTCACTCTATTCCTCACCTATTCTGTTCCAAGTTTCCCCAACAGCCCAGGCCCTCATGCGCAATTGTCCAAAGTGCCAGAAATGTATGTTACCTCTTCAACCGAATGTATCATCCTCATCTATCGTTCTCAGCGTTCATCAAGGAGATGGGTGTAAGTCTCGACGGCTCGATTTATCAGTAACTGGCCTCACATTCGATAATTACAGTGCAACAAGATGACTTGTCCGAATTGTCGTACTGTATCTTGTTACATCTGTCGGAAGATTATCATTGGTTATGACCATTTCTCGAATGTAGGTGACCAATTCCTTGCTGTTTTGCATGGCTGCCTCGATGTCCCTCGAGTCGCGGGGATTTGACTGATGATCGTTCATTAGCCTCCTCCGTACAGCGGCAAGGTAGACAAGTCGAAATGTAACCTCTGGGATCCAGTCGAGCAACGATCTGCAGAAGAGGTAAGTTGCACGAATGGATTCCTTCCCTCCCATTTTCTTCAGATAGCTCACGCACGCAAACCACCAGGTATCCGAAGCCGCGAAACTTGCCATCGCCGAAATCCGCAAGTCCCGCCCAGATGTGGACGAGTCGAATCTCAAGGTCGACATTCCGGTAGCACAAGCACGACCACATCCCGGGCCTGCCCAAATGCATAATGGTGGTGCGGGTTGGCAGGCTATGCCAGGAGCTGGTGCTGCAAGGTTGAATGGCTGGGGCGCAGGCATAGGCAGGGGTGCGGGTATGGGCGGCATGGCTGCCGGAGTCGGGAACCCATTCATGTTTGGGGCGGGTCAGGTGCACCCGTTCGCACATCCAGCATACGGTATGCCGCTTCGACCTGGGTTGCTCCCGCCTGTGCCTGCGATCCCTGATCCCGTGCCACCACCACTGGCACAATTGAGGGGACGAGTGCCACAAGCACCGCCACCGGTGCGAGCGCAGGCGCAGCCTGTCGCAGCGGGAGGTGGAGGGCGGCGACGCAAAGGTCGTTAACGGTCAGAGTGCTTTATCTTGGTTTCTTGTGATGCGCGTCGGTTCGTTCTTGTCTTGGAGCACGTCGAGGACGACGATTGTTGGTGTGTACTATATGAGATTGCAATACCCTACACTCTTTTCTAGCATATGTTTGCACTATATTCTTGTCTTGGTGGTACATAATGATCAGCCCTGTATGCAGTATGACAACAGTAATAACATTTAGTTGTGGATTCACTCCTTACAGCATGGAAAGCGTCGGATGCATGATGATCTATTCTAATATGGATCTACAAGTAGACGGGGCAACGCTGTGATCTTGCCCACCAAAACCCGCCTCCGTTACATCTGGAAAGCACCTTCGAGACATACCCACGATCACAACGACGCTCCACCCAACAACGAGCCCATCACGCACCAGAGATCCGATCACCCCGCGTGCGCGCCTCGGCCTCGACCGCGATCTCGCGCTAGACCTAGTTGGCACCTCCGACCGGCTTGATTACAAAGTCATCCTTGGTCTTGTCCCCACGCACAATCTGCCCAACGATCGCCTTGGCGACGTGGAAATCAAGGAATGGGATGTACGGAATCCCAGCCTTGTCACAGTGTTTCTTGAGATTGTCTTTTTCGTCTATCCCGGTGACTTTGACAAAGAGGATGTCGGCATGTTGTGCTGCGGACAAGTCTAAAAAGATGGCACAGAAGGGCAGTGGTGAGTGGGCGATGTGCAACGGAGAGGGTAGGTGATACATGGAGACGACACGGATGGAGATCGAGACGTACCCGAGACACCATCGCCAAAGAAGAATACGGTCGGGCCACGACCGTCGTGTGTTTGTCTGTACTCCTGATAAGGTAGGATGGCTTGCGATTTGTCGTGACCGTATGCACTACCAAGGGGTTCCAGCACGTTCATATAAGATTAAGCATGGTGTGTGTCAGATGGAACACAGGGTAGAGCGAGGGAATATACAGAGGCACATACCTATCGGGATGGCGCCATGTGATGAACCATTTACCCGTTGCATCGCGTCGGACGCCGTTTGAAATAATGGCAATGTCTTTGACAACGTCCTTGTCGGAGCCCTTGGCAAGCTCCGTTAGGACAGCTCGGATGAGCTCGTCCATGCCGCTATGAAAGCATAACCGTATCAAAACGCGTTACTGCGCAGCACTCTCCCGCCGATGTACGCGTGGGAAAGAGAGGGCAAAATGATGAGTCATGGAATTAATCATACCTTGACACGATGGTAAACGGGATATCGCTCTCATCGCAAAACTTCTTGAAGTCGATAAACCCATTCGTAAAGTCCACAGGTCGGCGTCCATCGACAGCTGTGTGAAAAAAGAAGTTAAAATGATCAGTCGTAGAATTGTAAAGGAGATGCGACATGTTAAAGTCACGGTCTACACACCACGAGGCGTCGTGAGATACATCTTGCAACCTTCCAGCGAGTGCCCGTTGTCGGATACGCTCCTCAACATGAGCTCGAATGCATCCCTAGTGTCAAAATTTACCACGACCGTGAGCGTGATGAAGAGAGGACAATGGGTGTGAGAGCAATTAAACGCCTCCGGATCCGCGGATCAATGGACCCGCTTTCTCTTTGGTGGTGGTTTCCCGTGCTCGACCGTATTGACCGTAGCCGCCGTACACCACGATCGGATGGAGAATCCGAGGAATGAGACAACGTACTTGAATGATTTACCCTTCGTCTTTCCACTCTTATCATACTCAAGAATCTCCATGTTGAGCGCGATCCGTTGGGACACTCCCATCCCATAGTTGTCCGTGATATCTGTAAAGAATTTATTTTCTTCTCAGCGGTCAGTTTGTCCTCAAGAATGGGCGTACAGTCGTTGGAATCGCACGTCGTGATCGTGCCATCCCTGAAAATTTCAGGTTGCCTTGGTGTGCGAGCGTGAGGGTTCAAAATCGTACCAGTCGCTCAGCACGACGAATTTCTTGTCAAAGTAAAAGGGTTGTGTCTGGAATCCACCCGACATCGTTTATGTTTCGTTTGGCCGTGGTGTAGGTCAATAAACGAGTGTAATGCTGGGTGATTTCACGAGTCAGTGGGAACATTTGTGGAGCCACCACCTTCGGGTGTCGTGATCCCATCTTATCGCTCCGAAATCATGACGTAAAAACAGTCACACTTGCCAGTACTTTAGCGTAAGTTTACAGATGCACAAGGCTACCGAGGATATAGATATAAAGAGAGAAGTATAATGTAAACGCAAGAAGAGGTATCAAAAAGGCATGTACTAAAGGACATTAATAGTGATGCTCTGATCGGCCGATGTTTATGTCACCAGATGGTTATCAAACGGCAAAGTCTACGTCTACCAATCCAATTCGGGAGGAAAGAATTTTGCAATCAGGTTCTCGTAGTATGGGCGTAGCTCTTCGGCGTTAACGGGCTCGTCGCGTTTAGAGTAGAGATCGTACGGGTTGAATGCACGTACAGCCTCGAGTGCTTGGGAATCTTTAGCGTTTGTCAGATGCATGTAAGCACCTTCCCGATGCCATCTGCCAACGCGCGCGTCAGATAACGCCAAGAGGGAGAAGCTGTTACGCGACGTACGGGTAAAAGCTGTGATATCTAATCATCCCCAAGGCTTCCGCGGGAAGCGTGCACTGATCCTTGACTACGTGATACAAGTACTGATGAGTCCGAGGAGACGGTTAGATAGTGTTCTGTCGCTTAGTGATTATACTCACCTCGTCGTGTCCCCATGATATCATCACGCTGTCGAGCCCACAGTGAGGCTCGTAGATACCATATTTAGTCGAGTAGACCGCGTCGTAGGTATCGGGATTCCCTGCGAACGTCTCTGGGTAGATGTTCTTGTCCGAGAACGCGCATCCAACCACGAACGTGTCCTGGGAAAACAAGATCAGCACTGAGAATTTTTTTCGAAAGACCACTGGCTTACCCCAACGACATCCCATTGACCCGCGCTATCGAAGAAGTATAATAGCTTGCCGAGATCATGGATAAGGCCGGTGACCTGCATCCATTCAGGCCTTCCATCACGTCGGATTGCTTCTGCTGTTTGGAGGAGATGTTCAATTTGAGACAGATCGGTCTGCAATATACGTGAGTGTGGACCACGACGCCTCCAAAGTTATACTTACGTCAGGATCAGAGTCATCCACAAGGGTATTGAGCATTTCCATAGCTTGCCAGATACCCATTCGGGCCCGCTTTCTACTCTTGAAATCAACGCGGGCCTTGATATTGAACGAAACTGTTTGCTTCTCTATTTTGACAGTCAGATCATGATGACCTCATGGAAAGTACCCACCATGCTGCTCCTTATAAAATGCCTTGACGCGGTCACAAGCAGTGTCATATTGTCTGAACGAGTTCGCGTCCTTTGTTGCGACAAACTCTGACTCTTCATCCCAAAGTTTGCCTTTGAGGACGTTCACTGGCACTGGAGGTAAGTGCCGAGACATCGTGATTTGCAATTTCCTCCCACCGCAATCAATGGCGTCGGAAACTTCGTCAAGGACATTCCCTGGGCGATTCAAAGCTGGCATGGCGAAGTAGGTATGCCGAAGTGCGAGGGACTAGTGATGGATTGGCGGGAGTTGAATGGCAAACGGAGAACTCACCCGATGTTTTATACCTGAGACAAGATGGAACTAAAGCTCCTGCACCATATAACGCAAGTACAGATCCAATACCCGAAAGTACGACATCAGGTGCGGAGCTTCACATTGCGAAGGAACTGCCTCAGCCAGATTCAGCGACCCTTTTTGGAAGCACTGACGACGTGTTATTGCCGTTTTCGTAAGGCGACACCGCTCGTTCTCACTGGCAACAGGTCCAGGAAGCCAGGAGACCCTCCAGGTTCAAAGATCTGATGGGGGCTGGTGATCATGACATTTGGCCGTTTTCGTGTCAAGTGGCTGAAGTCGATTCAGGCAAGTAGATGCCCAGTTCAGGGAAAGCCACCGTGGGCCCCAGTGTCGCTTGTAGTCAGGCTCGGTGAGCGGTGTTTGCAAGGCAAGGGTGGCTCAATGAAATTACCGGTGGGTCCAGCTAACTCAACGTGGCAACAGCGCTGTCGTCGATCGTCAGCATCTCCTTCCGAGTGCAAGCTGGATTATAGGAAGTCTCCTTCGTGTGAACGACCAACGTTCTGATGAGTAGGATGCTGGGAGGTTCCATGTGGAAAGCCTGCCAAGTATTACGTTGGTAACGTTGAAGCAAACTTTTAAACGTTCGATCGTACTAGTATGTACACACGTGCACTGACGTTGCCAGATTCAAGTCCCGCTACCCACAGAATGTTAAAAATCATAACGGTGCTACGTTCATTATCTACGGCACCAGTCGTAGTACGTACAACGCAGTGGTATGTGGTGGGCAGTCAAGTGATGAATTGACGGTAATGATCGGGTTGGCGGGATCTACTCTAATGTTCATCCTAGGGCCTCGTGTGCATTTCGGCTTGCCCCGGCATGATTGTCTCCCGCCAAAACCTAAGGCAGGTTGGGTGTACCGCAGGGTAAAATATAAGCGGGACCTGAACAAGGACAGCTGCCAGTGTGCCAGGTTAATTCAGGACCTAAATATGTGGCATGTACCCATGCGGAATATCATATCTGTAGTGGTAGTATACCTATCTACATGCTATCTTGCGCTCGGCAAGTGATGTCGGGAATGCATCACTTGAAACACATGAAACGTGCCCTGACCCATGTGACGGGTTATGCAATTACAGCTGACTAGACACGCGTGGAACCGTGGTAAGCCCCTGTACATTAGACAGCTCCAGGACGGGAACCACTTCTCAGGGCCGCGCAGCGCACATGGTCAGTGCCGCCGCCACCATTTTCATACTGAACTTCACGAAGTACATGCAGATGCGAAACCGATTCTAGGCTGAGCAGATCCGAAACTGATTCCAAGATGGACAGTGTTGGTGTACTTTGGTTGTAGTTCAACGTCAACTATGGGGATGTCGTGATTCTCACAGTCCTCGAGCAGTCCACAGGCAGCATTGTTCATCGTCTCACTTGTTGGGGTTGGGGTTGGAGACTGGCCAGTTGTCAAAACCAAGGTCAACGCCTTGCCTGATTTTAGCTCGACCTGTGTTTTCGAAAGGAAAATCACTCACCCCAGGGGGGTATGATCAATCGCTTCTGCTTTCCACTGGCTGCCACACCATCAAGCATGGCCACGTCACTGGCGGTTAGTCTGTTATATGCAGCCAGAGCTCCTGTGAGATTCGCTTCGATGCGGGCAGGGGTGACCGATTTCGGGAGCACGACAACGTCCTTTGCAACTATGAACAGTCACATTCGTGATCGTGGCGTCAGGATGATCAGCTGAAAGCTTACGGAGATAGCCTAACAGAACATCCGCTGTCTGCAACCCATACTTACGCGCAATCTCCGTGGCCACTTCGTCGGTAAACAGGGGTGAGTTTGTTGAGCCGAGAGGAGAGTATGCCTGAGGGACAATCGTCTTGGACTTCAGGTAGTCCAAAAGTTTCAATTGAGGGTTGTAGAGATGAAGCTCCAGCTGATCAAACAATGAGTGTTGTAGGAGCCACGGAGTTGACAACAAACCTGATCAACAGCGGGGATGATTTCCGCGATTGGAAGAATTTTCTCAAGCATCATCTGCGAGAAGTTTGATGCTCCAATGGACCTCACCTTACCTGTGAAACTGTTCAGAGGGATTCTACACGCTCGCACACATCCACACTTTGGGCCTCACCTTTCTTGACCAGTGCTTCCATATCCTTCCAGGTTTCTCTCAGATCCCTTGACTCATCCACGTCACGATTTCCATTGGGACGCGTTGGGAACACTGGGTGGTTTCCGTTCGGATTTAGTGCCACTGGCCAGTGGATGAGGTATACTAGCAAAGGTGTAAACGACGTTGTTACGCAGACAACATGGACAGAAACTGGGCATACGGTCGAGGTAATCTGTCCCTAGATTAGCGAGTGTCTGATCGAGGCATTCTTCTACTCGTGTATGGTAGGTACACCATAGTTTACTGGTGATCTACGGTGCAACGTCGATAAGTAAAAAATCACTTTAGGCGAATTCGGATTGTTACACACATAGACTTCTTCTCTGGGGACACCAGATGCTTTCAAACCTTGGCTAACCTCCTTCTCATTTCCGTACGCCCTGTACCATCGAGATCATGAACAATCAAGCAAGTTCCTGGGACCATACGTAACACACCAAGCGCAGTCAAGGTGTCGATACCCGGCTCTAAGTGCTGTTTCAACAGCGCGCGCAACCTCGTTGGGTTTGGATTGCCATGTTCCTATGATTGCACGGAATTTTAAACACAAGTTCCCTCGTCATCTCAATCTATGCTCACCAAGACCCACAGCTGGGATGGACTGCCCGTCATTCAGTTTGATGAGATGAGAGTGCATGAGTGGGAAGTGCCAGTTGAAAGGGTGCGCGGGACCCTCCCTCGTCATTTTCAGATGTCGACGGACCGGACGGACCGAATTGACGATCAGGTGCCGTGCGGGGTATCTTAAGGGTGTGCATTGGTGTCCAGATGTCTTCATACCCTGGTGGCGACTGCCCCAGGATTTGCATGACCATGACCACTAAATACATCGCCTGTACTTTTTTTTTACTGTGGGCTTGCTCGCTGGATTTACTGGATATTCGCACCTTGTGTGAACAGAATCCAAGGGCGCTGACAACCTGTAATGATGGAACGAGAAGGATGGTGGGATTTCTTTGCCACTGGCAGTGGTTGCATTGGGCCTGCCACAAGGCGTTTTGCTGCGTCGGTGATTCGGACCAGTTATCCACTGGTCAAAACATTCCACATGTACAAGACGAAATCTGTTAGTAGTGTTTGCTTCCAGCAAGTTTTCACGCAAGGCTTCTGTGGTGGAGTATCTGCTGACTCAGCACGTTTGACTAGTACCAAGTCAACTCGGACTATCAGATTCCGCCTCTCTCTATCCCTTCTGTTTACTTAGTAGGTGGAAAGTACTACACTAACTTGCGGTTATCACATTGGTCTGCCATTTCTTTTTCCGCGCGTGCGCTTAGGTGCTGTCTTACTCGGCCTTTTTGGCAAATTTGAACGGGCTGAGTGTCCGTTTTGTCGCCAAAGTGGCCTAGTAGTACATCTTCCCATGAATTACTTGCGTAGTAAACCTTGATGATCGGCCGGAAGGCCGAGACGCCCAACTGGACCTCGCAACCCGAGCGATTCTCATGGTCTTGCACAGCAACTCGCGCGGACCAGTCAGGCGATCCTTTCTGAGTAATTATCCTTTTTTGCCAGCTCCTTTCTTCGATCGAGACCATCTCACTCCAGATAAGTCGCCAGTCGCACGATGGACTTAGAAGAGTTCGAGGTTGATCATCGTGGTCCTGACCCAACCGCGAGAGGCGCATCCGATTCGTTATCAATCACAGATGCTCTGAAGTGGATCGACGCTGCATGGCACGCTGCCAGCAGGCGAGCCAGGTGGATGGATCTGCTTGGTGACTATGCTGGAACCGAGCCATTCATCATCGATGGTGGAGTGCTGTTGCAAGTATTTTATTTTGTTTCGCTAATCTACGTCTTTTCTCTGCAGGACATTCACTAATCCAGTTGATCATAGATGATCCACTGCTGGCATTGGGGAAATCAGGCGGTAAGCACCTGCATTGCTTCCAAAAGATACGTGCATGACTGGAATCAGACCCATCCTTCCAGGTCCTGCATGCTTTCCACGCACTAGAACGTACGCTGGACGAGTTTATCAAGCGCTCGGCTGTGTTTGATGTTGTGTTTTGGGATGGTGAGCTCGTTCTGTGCAGTTACCTGTCCACTATTCTGATGTCTAGCAGAAAGCCGACATGTTGCATTGCGGACAGGCGCGAGCGACTTCGAGGAAGCATCCAGGTCTCTTGCTCGTAAACTTCTATTTAATCACTTGCTCAAGATCCGCCAAGTCTCTGTGTACGTCTTTACTGGTCTTTCCGATCCAAAATGGCGTGAATACCAGTTCTTGCGAAAAGTAAGTCGACAAAAGCTACTGATCTTCATCCTGTTCACAACCGCTCAGCCTATGTTTGCCCTGATCAATGATGGCGGAACGGAACAGGATAAGATAGACCGTTTTGCCACCCGGCGCTCCCTTTGTCACCGTGTCTTTTTATGTGATCTTCTAACGAGCGGATTGGCGCTCGCCCTCTTGGCTGGTTCCGAATTCCGTGACTCGAAGGTCAGCATCCTTGCTTGAATCTCTCTTGGACGAAACTTTTAATCATTCCTTTCAACAGGTGCTTTCATTTGTCTACGAGTCGAAATCACGCCGAGCAAACGATTTCATTCCCATTCGCCGTGCATACTCTACAGCCGCTCATACTCTCAATCAGAAGGCAGGCAATGTTGCTCTCGTTCCGTCACCCACATCAATTGAACCTGTCCCGACACCAAGAGCGGTTGCAATGGAGGACGTTGTTCTAATGGTAGCATCCCTGACCCGATTTTCTGGTACTCGAGACAAAGCTCTCTTTTTTGCATTTCTCGTTCATCTGGTGCTACTACCACTTCTTTCGACGCAAGATCGGGCCAGAAATTTGGAGCCTATGAAGACTGAATTCAAACACTGGCTTGTGTCGGATTTCCTCCCAGACATCTTCCGCGCTCTGGAGGTGGCCATCACGTCCTTGGATACAACCATTGATGTTGATGCGAGGGTATTCATCGCGCTCGTTCGATTCTTGGCAGAGAACAGTACTTTCCCTCTGCAAGATATATTGGGAAATGAAATCAACGACGTCGTGCACGACAAACTGGCTCCATTCTCTGTTCCAATCTCAACGTTTTCGCAATTTGCTCCAGAATTCCTTCCATCACCAACGCTTGCTTTTCCAGATAAGCTCGGATTACTCCCCTTCAGCAACAAGATATTTGATGACGAACTTGCGCCTATTCGCAGTCTCAGTGGCGGTGATGCGGGAGTTAATGAGGCTGAAAAGGACGAGGGAGTGGAGAGCAACGATGGATCCGACGTCGATGAATGGGACCTCAGTAGTGAAGAAGTGGAGGCAGAGACAAAAGCGAAATACTCGACCGAAGTACCCAGAACAGGTTATTTCGATGAGGGCACGCTGTTCAACGACACCCGACATTGGCACAACCACAGACAGCCTCTCTTACCAAAGCACCTTGCAGGCGAGGCACTTCCAAACTCAACGGAGTGGCAACGGAGGAAGAAGCTTCGGGCTGACCAACGGTTCATGAAGACGTTGCATGACCAGGCCGCGACCCTCACGGGTGCTTCGGGCGCAGCGCTACATCAGATTAAGATACCGCCAGCCAGTGCGGCGTCCAATCGCCACTCATCCAAGGTCACGACATTCACATAGTACGCCTGACCTGCCCATTATTAACTCAGACGCACAGTCACAGAAGCAAAGTCACACACGTCCTACTGCTTCCAAAGCTACACCAAAACAGTCTAAAGCTGACGCCATTCGGGAACAAAATATGGCGCAAAAGGCCCAAAAGCAACTCACCGAGTCGATTGCATGGTTTACTAAGTGCATCCGTGATCTTGACTCTGAGACCTCGTTGTCGTCTCTGGAAAAGTCATTCTCAGATTTGAAACGTAATCCGAGATCCAACGAACCCCTCGTTGCAGCCGAGTTGGCACTGTATCGTCTCCATCGCTGGTTCCAGCATTGGATCTTGGATCCGGAGCGTGAGTCAGCCGCAGTCCGCGACAAACATGCCGTCATGGTGCTTCGCACGATCAAGGACATCCACGACAACTATTCGACAAGTGGTATCCGCAAATGTATTCAAGACATTCTGAACGCCCTCGGCTTCTCTGCGTACACAGATGCGCTGACCATCGCTTCAACGACGCAGGAAGACCGTCCCCTTTCTTTCAAATTTGTCAAGTTGGTCAAGTCAAAAACAAAAGAACCATTGCACGCGTTCATGGACATCAAGGAACATCCGATCGAATGGCAGTTGCGAGTTTTTGGCGAGTACATGGATCGGAGTATGGAGAGCCAAGTCGATCCGCGGGTCTCATTCAAACCTGATGCATGGCAGAGACAAGTTTTGGATGCAATCGATGAAAATAGGTCCCTCCTCGTTGTTGGTGAGTGATTCTTTGGGTTTGAAGTTGGTTGGGGTATGTTGATTTCTATGTCCCAGCCCCGACTAGCGCGGGTAAAACGTTCATATCGTATTATGCAATGGAAAAGGTTCTTAGAGGGTCAGATGAAGGTGTTATTGTTTATGTCGCTCCCACAAAAGCACTCGTTTCCCAGGTCGCTGCTGAAATATACGCCCGGTTCAGCAAGGACCTGAAGGGCCGTAAGCACTTCTCTTTATTCTCGTTGAAGGATTGGTTTCACGAGTATGCATCGCTATATGTAGGGAGTTGCTGGGCTATACACACACGTGACTATCGTATCCACGATCCTCAAAACTGCCAGATCCTCGTCACGGTTCCGGAGATGCTCGCTATTATGATGCTTTCGCCACCCTTGGCGAGGGTATGGGCTCCCCGCGTGAAATAGTAGGTTGATGTTGGTCATTTCTCTACAGGTGTTCACGAATTCTGCAGTATCATCTTGGACGAAATACACACAATTGGTCAGCAAGAGGGCGGATCGGTATGGGAGCAGATCCTTTTGCTTGCTCCTTGCCCTATCATGTTAGATTTTGCATTTTTCTCGACTATGTTCGGTTTAAAATTACCTGATTTCATAGTGGCCTGTCTGCGACGGTGGGTGCTCCCGAAGAGTTCAACATTTGGCTTGAAGCTGTTCAAGAAGCTGGCGGTTTCCAACACACCTTTGTCCGCCACCCTCACCGATATTCCCATCTTCGCAAGTTCTTTTACAACATCCACGACAGACCGAGTAGCACATTTGACTCGATCGCTACGTACAAATCCTCCGGGCGGATGCGGTACCTCCATCCAATCGCCATGCTCACCTTCGGACCTAGGTCCATCCCATCCGATCTGGCATTGGAGGCTGCGGATACGTTGACGTTGTATCGTGCGCTCGTGGCGCATGGCGACTTACCGCCTTCTGTGTTGGACCCATTGGACCCATTGAAGTTTTTCCCCTCTGACAGACTCTTGCAACAAAAGGACGTGATCGAATATGACACGGCGCTCAAAGAATGTCTTGCACCCATGGTAGCTCAGTTTGATCCACGTAACACAACAGCCCCATTGTACAAGGTCATAGCAAGTCTACAGGACGACATGCTGGGTCAGGTACCCACTGAGCTGATCAACACCCAGCCCAAGCGCACAAGTTTTAAAGGAAACTTGATTCATCTCGTTTGTGACCTCCATGTCCAAGGCGATCTGGTAAGCTGCGCATGCTCGGGATGTGTAACAGCCTTTCTTAGTCCGGCTCTCTCCTAATCCAGCCGGCCATATTTTTCAACTTTGATTGCGCTGACTGCAGATCATGGCCACGACCCTCTATCGCGCGTTAGCTTCTAAAGAACGTGATTGGCGCGCTTCGAATGTGGGATGGCAACGCAAATTAGCGCAATACGAAGAATGGCTATCGAGGGCAAAAGATCGTGAGCGGGCAGCTGCCAGAGCGGCGAAAAACAGGGTAGATCCGGACGACGTCAAGACAGAGACAAAGGAGTGGCAAGCGACCTTTGTTCCCAACGCGCCACTTCCCCAGTTTTCGTTTGCGGGTCAGCATACGTCGTATACTGAAAGTATGCTCCTGCAGGAGCTAGGGGAGTTGGCGCGGTGG
>JBBPJP010000317.1:0-28692 GCA_038088775.1 Boletus barrowsii
CAAGTTTCCGAGCGGGTTTCGCGCTGCCGTCACACTAGGTCCTAAAGTCACCAAGGATCGTCTGGCTCAAGGTACGTGCAGCTTATGCCCTTCCGATGCACAAATCTGACTGGTTGTCGACTGTAGGTTGCATGCGGATGCGGAAGCTCGGCCACGGTCACTCTATCATGTTTTTCGCACCTCTCGAGATTGACCGACGCATCCGCTCTGTGGCTGGAAAGGTCCCCTTGGATGCCATTGATACTATGGACATCCTACAATGGACTATCAGGGAGACATGCGACGATATTCAACAGCGTGCGCCTCACTGGGTACAACAAGGAATTGACCATACATCCCGATACGCCGCTTGGACCGGTTTCTGTCGAGACGAGCTGTCTCCCGAGGCACTATCAAACAAGTGGCTCCAGCCAGAAGCCAAGAGTTTAGATGTTCTCTACGGGCCTCACAAAACGTCGGACTGTGCCTTCGGGACCTATCCGGACATCCGCCAACGTTGCATCGAGCTTGGTGTAAACTCTATCCGTGACGTGAGCATGGATGAAGAACAAGAGCGAGAAGTCGTACATGAAGCTGAACGCGAACGACAAGTGGAGCGTCCCCCAAAAGTACCACCAGCAACCCATTCGATCCACCCAGATATTGTTGCCTTTGTCAAGACAGGCATAGTTCCCACAGCCTCCACAGGTTTCAGTCGAGCCTTTGAGACGCTCGATGCAACTTCCGCGGCTACCAACGAGGCTCACATTTGGAGTCCATATGTATTGACAACGACAGACTTTGAGAAGACTGTCAGAACATCGAACAAGGTGGACGGCTATTTGCGCCCTGTGATGTGGGTCGTCTCCGGGAAAAGAGCTCACAATGACGTGCTTGTTATTTTGAGCCCTTACGAAGCCAACCACTTACTATCGGAGATCAGATCAAGCGACAAGGTTCACCTGCATGTCTATGCACCCCGCACCACCCAGTCGATGAAATCATGCGATGACCTAGCCTTGCACACTATCCCCACGATTCCCGCCGGCTGGATTCCTCCACCGCTTCTTATGGACCAGTTGAATGTGTTTTCCGGACAGCTGTACCTAAAGGACTACGAGACGTATATCCGGTTGTGTCGTTTTCTTTGCGTTTATACAAAAGGCACGCAAGACGATGAGGGAATCGAGGTCGGATGCGACGGGTTCATTCTGCCGAACAACCGACCACAACACTTACAGAGTATCTCTACTTTTCAAACCACGCCGCTGAATTCTCTGAGGACGTTGATCAGCATACGCAGGAAAGGCATGCGTTTTGCACCGACGCACATGGGGAAACTTTTCGATGGACGGTTACTTTCTAAGGATGATTTCGATGACGTGGGTTTCGTTTTGCCTCTTCCTCAGCCCGACGAGTGACTGACTGATGACTTGGACGTGTTCCAGGATGTGAAAGACCTCTAGGATGTGGCGATAGACTGGCGCTTGAATTCGATCTGTACTAGATGTTATTTAGATTCCTTGTACTTTACTTGTTGTTGTTCTAAGCTCACTACCGTTCTTTGTGAACACTGCGGCGGTGCCGGGGGGTTCATATACCATTTTCGGCCTTCTCGACCCCCTTTGACGCCAACTACTGTGTAGCTTGTGCAGTTACCCCAACATCCATACTACATCCATACTTCTCTTAACCATCATTCAATATGGACGGTGTCAAAACAGCAAAGTAGGTCAACGAGAGCTTGACGGACGCAGGCGTTCAACCCATCGTTCTGGATTCACAGGCGACGCAAGCTCACAGACAAATCCATGCCGAATGCACTTGCCCAATTACCCGAATTCGCGCAAGAGTCTAAAATGTATCAAAGCTTGCTGGAGATGGAAAAGAAGTTGGATTGGACCGTGACGAGGAAAAGAGTCGAAGTTCAGGATGCGCTGGCGCGTAACCCAACCGTATGTCTCTGCACGCGTATGGTTATCTGTCGTCCACTGAATTGCGCAGACGACACGGACGCTAAGGGTGTTTGTCAGCCACACGATTTCTGGTCAACCATGGCAAGTTGGCGAAGCGGATGGTGAAGGAGACGCGGTGAACCTCGAAACGGGACAAGGCATTCCAGCGTGGTCACTCAAAGTTGAAGGGCGCCTTTTGGAGGTATGAGATCACGTCGTTACGTTTTGCTCGTGTATTAACGAATGGCAGGTACCAAACCAACGTTCTCGAGACAAGGTAGCACCTCGTAAATTTTCGACGTTTATCAAGAGGATGATTGTGGAATTCGATCGTGACCCTCATTTGTACCCTGACGGAAATATCGTCGAGGTATGTCGCCCAGGATGTTATAGATGTATGTCTTGAGGATGTTCGTAGTGGCCGAGGCCGCAGGGTGTCCAACCCCCACTCGACGGCTTTACGATCAGACGCACGGGAGACCAACCGACACGGGTCCGAATCTTGATGCATCTTGAACAGGCCCCAGAACAATACAAAGTTAGCCCTGATTTAGGTTAGTTTCGTGCTTTTCTCTTCGCAGCATCTTACACTGGTCTGCCAGCCTACGTGTTGGGGATCAAGGAAGAGAGTCGGATAGGTGTTATACAAACGCTGTGGAACTACATCAAGCTCAACGGTTTGCAAGACAAGGTCGACCGTCGAAGAATTAGAGCAGATGATCATTTGCGTCCAGTTCGTGAATGGCGTTGTGACATGTGAACTTCGCCTGAAGATATTTGTTTTCTAGATCTTCGGAGGGGATTCGATTGTATTCCAGCAGCTGCCGGAGCTGGTCAACCGCCACCTCATGCCTCCAGATCCCATCATACTGTACTACTCGTTTAACCCCGGAGTACCATCCCCGGACCGACCTTCCGCTTGGGATATAGAGGTCAAGATGGAGGACACTGCCGTTAAAAATCGAATGGCAGTGATCGTTCAGTCGAGCAAGGAGAGCACGCAAGATCTGGGTAAATTGGACGACGAGGTTGGTTCCTCGGCCAAGCTCCGCCGATGTGATCTCAAGTACAGCCACTATTTCAGATTTCACTCCTTGCGCAGTCATTGCATAACGCGCACACAAAACGCGTGTTCCTGCAGAGTTTTGCAGACAATCCAGCAAAATTCATCCAGACATGGCTGGAATCGCAGTCTCGGGATCTGGAGAGTATCCTTGGGAGTGGGCCAAGCGAAGGTGCCACGATTCGTGCGGAAGAGCTTCGGCGGAGTGATTTCTTCAAGCTTCCCTGGGTCGAAGAAGCTGTCGCAATACAAGAGGGCATCCGTCTGGCCGCAAAGCCATGACTCGGTGCTGTCGTGAAACTTATTACGATTTGTCGCGATGTGCTATTGTTCCATGCTTTGTTGTCTGTTTCTCGTTCTCGTTTGGGGTTCATGAAATAAGTAGATATGGTGATCGACGATCAGCCGGACGGGGCCGACACAGGTCTGGCAACCCGAATAAATAAAAATCGGACCACTGACATTTGAAACGTGACCACTTCTCCCCACACATCCATGGCCAGCAGACAGGTGGGTCAGTCTTGTCCGAGGTCACAGAAAATCACCAATAATATCCTTGAACCAGCTCGGCAAGTTCAGACAGGTTTGTATCGTGGCATTGGTCTTCCTTGTGGGCCCAAGCTGAGTATCGGATCAGTGGGCAGGCGAGAAGATCTCCTCTCGTGACAAGACTGTCGTCGTAGAGGACGAACTCAGAGAACTAGAACATGACATTGAGCTGCGAAAGCAAGGTATCCTCCGGTACGCGTTCTCATCTGATACATCTCGGGTCCGATCCTATCTCATCCTCGTCATTTCGCGGGTCCCACTCTTCTCAGGTTGCAGGCAGCCTCGGAAGACTACCACCATGTGCTTTCAAAGAAGAGAGAGTCTCCGTCTTCTGGAGAGGCGGAGAAGCTCATGCCGCTCGACGCGCTTGGGATTGTTATGGTCACCCACGGTGAAGAGTATGGGGATGATTCTGCGTTTGGTGCGTGTCGCTTGTGTCGAACGTTCGTTCATGGTGTGTTCAACGATGCTGCTCCAATGCAGGCACGTGTCTCGTCGCTTTGGGAAGGGCTCATTGCAAGATTGCAACGCTCCAAGAGGCATATGGGCTCGTGTTCCGGGATACGTTCGTCGCATCGTGCGAGAAGTTTGCGCAGGATATCAAGGACTACGAATACCAGCGTAAGAAACTGGATAGTCGTAGGTCAGTCGGCGGTCATTGGACTAGACGATCACCTTGCTTAATCGCGCCTAGGCTGAGCTATGACGCGGCTAAAACCAAACTCGAAAAGATTAAGAGCAACAAGAAGGAAAGGGAAAAGGAAAAACGAGAGGCAGAAGACGAACTGCAGCGGTGTCGGCTACGCTTGTAAGCTCGTTTGTTCATTCTACTTTCCTTCTTGTTCACGCGGAGGCAGCGAGGAAACCTCTGAAGACGTGCGCTCTCGAATGCAGGCTATCCAGGAGAATGAGATCTTTCAATTACGGGAACTGACGACTTTCCTTGACATACAACTCGATTTCGCGAAGCAATACTTTGAGATATTGAATGACGTGAAAGCGAGCTGGTGTGACGAGTTAGTGATCGTGATAGCCTCGGGATCGTCACTGACACAGAGCTGCTAGGTCGATGTTGACAAAGTTTGAAGACATGAGAGTCAATTCCCGATCTCACACCCCTTCTTTCGTGGACGGTGACAAGAACACCAGCCTTCACTCCAAGCGGTCCACTCTTTCAAATCGTACTTCGTCGGTGGAATCAGAGGATGACCCAGGCATTCGTACACCAGTACGACGCAAGTCTGATGCTGACAAGCCAATCATCCTTTCGCGGTCTACCTCCCGGGCTTCCCGCAAGCGTTCCGACAGCGGTGTCACTCCTGCCGCAAATGAGAGTGCAACAAAGCCCAACAAGAGGATGAGCGTCACTGGTTGGGCCACAAACGCGGTCAGTTCTATTACGGGGCTTGGAAAGAAGGACCGAGATGCCTTTACTGCATTGATGAATGAAGATGAAGAGAAGGACGGCGCAGACACCCCGGACGTGTCGCGTCCGCCTAGCTCAATCTCAACTTCGCGAAAGTCGCCCAAAGTTAAATCTGCAGACTTGCCCTCCGAATCGCCGAGAATCAACGGACGCATTTTGAAGCCCCCTTCTCAGCAGGAGAAGAGGTTGGTCAAGGCGTTGTTTGACTTTTCCGGCTCTTCGGACGAGCTCTCTTTTAGGACAGGAGACGAGATTACAGTCATCCAGGAAGTGCTTGAAGATTGGTGGCTGGGGATGCACGCGGATGGTCGCAAGGGTCTATTCCCTGCAACATATACCGAGCCCGTCTCGAAGACTCGTCGATCGTCGCCCTTTGAATCAGGACCCAGTCATCCTAGTCCCGGAGACCAGATGGACGATGGAGAATCAATCCAAGATTATATACCACCACACTCGGCGAACAGCCTTACTTTCGACGCTCAGAGCATCGCGAGCACAGTCCCCGAAGACGAGGAAGAGCGGCATTTGATGCCTGTTAAGCCATCAGACGATGAAGATACCTTCCCGCCGCCTCCACGCCAAAACTTTCCCATTCCCCCGCCGATTCTGTGGAACAGAACCAACTCGGATATCCCAAAGAGACCACCACCGCCACCACCACCTCGTCGATCGCATACGACTACCATTATCCCTCTCACGCCGGACCGGCGTGTGCAGGCGGAGAGCCTTTCGTCTGCACGTATATACATGACACCCCCGAACGCCACGTTTGGTCAGAACGTTTCCCCGTTTGACAGCCTGGTGGACACGTCCTCTTATTGCATCAGTTTCGAGCAACACCCTCATGAGCACAAGGGGTTGTGCAAGAATTGTTTCAGGATGCACTGAACATCTATTTATTGATATCGAACGTTATGGCATGCATCTCTTTCGTTTGATACATGGTCTTCTTGGACAGTTTTTGTATCCATAGGTAATGTGCTTGGACCACGATAGAACTTGACGTGACTTGGCTTTCTTTGTGTATTAGGACTTTTGGATACGAACGTTCGAACTACTGACAACCGACTGAGGGCCTTGTAACGTGTTTGAAACTTCCGAGTCGGTACCGAAGAGCGTGTGTAAAGACCTGCCAGGATGAAGCAAGGGGATTTGCTTGAACTTAGCAGGCCAACCTGTCGTCGCAACTGAGCCTGTAGATTGTATCATCCGTCGACAATCGCCCGGCCCCGCATGGCGTGGACTCGGAAATAACGTCCAAGGGCTGCGGTGGTCCGACAAGTCGGTTTCAAAGTCTAATTACCCAGGCTGCGCTCTGTCGCTGCGGAGCTACTCCGACGCTGGTCAATCGTCACATCACTGGCATCGTATTGAAGGTGCGTTTTTTGTCTGCCATGGATCATGGACTGAATTGCACCCATATGATAGGGACGCGGCTAGGCAATTCGGGTGATGGTGGCGACTCGGTAGTGACGGACTCGAAAAGTTGGTAGTAGCCGCTGAGAGTCGAGGACATGGGAACCAGGCACGATCAACTCCGAGTCCCATTGGTTCTCAATTCTCGTCTAAATCGCCCTGATTCATCTTACAACTTACAAGTCAAGTTACGATCTCCGTGACACCCAATGCGCATGGTCAGGTCGTTACATGTCACCTTGAAGGCGCCACGCACTTTCATACCCGCCAGGTTGCCGCCGGGGACATATTTGGTTACGGAAAAATCAGAAACACAGGGCGCCGTCCTGAAACTTCTCTGAAACACAGACGACACATATAAGGCGCGCGTACACAGAGGTCGGTCTTGCTGCATCTCTGTAGCTGGAAATTCTCAGCTAGAAAGATGTGCCATTTTCAGGAACAATCCTCACAGGCCTCACAACCCGAGCGTGCTGCGCTGACTGTGAATACCATCTATTTGCTCTTGGGTATCTACGGGTATATTTTCTCTTTATCCACGGCTCGAAGAATGATCGGGCTCACATTGCACATTACCGTCTCTAGGTGGGAATACATCCAGTCCTTCCATGTCGAATGGTCACTCATTATTAGGCGATCAGCCTTCCGTTTATCACTGGTGAGCAGCCATCTCTTGTTTGGTTCACCTCATGTGACAATCGGGAAAGATCCCATATGTTCTGGGGCGGGTATGCACCATCATTTACTTCATTCTGCTGTGAGTACTGGACGACCCTAGTTATTGAGGTGCCAAATTCATTTGGGTGCATAGCGCAGCCGGAACAAGCCCATACTCGACGAGTTTCAGTTGTACACGTCAGTCCGGTTCACACATCCCACTTCCACCACGTGAACTTATGCGAATTCAGCCAGTGCATTAGTGATAGGAGTGAGTGATACTACTGCAGCGCCTCATAAATTTGTTGTGCTGAGATTCCAACAATAGTCATCAGGAAACATTTCGGTGGGGTGTTCCTCAACGAATTTCATAATTCGCGCGTGCGTCCGGACAATGTCAGTTAACTTGTATCTTACACTTGGCATAGATGGGTTATATGGAGAGATTCCCGTTTGATGCAAGCTCTGATTGCGGTCCTTACACTGGCACAGTGGACCCTGTTGGCAATTAGTGCGTGCCCACTCTAACCTTTTCCCTCACTCATACCTGCTTCCCTAGACGTAGCGAATATCAGATCGATCACTGTAGATTGTTATTGTGTCGTGTATGAAAACCCCCAAATGAGCGCTGCAATCCTCATATACAGTGAGTCAGATAAACATGTCCAAACTGACGCTCGGTTCATTCAATCTGTCTAAGCCGTGTTCTTTGACCTCCTTATTTTTGTCTTGTCCATTGTGGGGCTATCAAGCCAGAAATCTGGATCTCCTTTGGAGAAACGTTTACGTGCGCAAGGTATCTTGTACTGTGCTGTAGCAGGGATAAGCTATATCCCACCGATGGTCTGTGGTCATTACTCTCCACCCCGTACTGTCTTAATCATTGTCCTTAGGTTTTTTCCCTTCTCCAAAATGCCTGTGAGTTTAAATTTGCTTCGATTTTTTCGGTATTGCAATGATTCAATCGTAATTTAGTTGTATTTAGTCTCCTCTCCAATGCCGGTAAGTTAGTATCTTGAGGTCGTGTGTGCAAGACATCACTGACGAGGGTGCACTAGCCATCGCCGTAAGGTGAACCATACATTTCCGCTGTCAGACTGCAAGGGCGGACTAACACTAACGAATCTTAGCACGATCGTGTCATCCAGGGCGGTGAGATCGCTGCACTCTTTCAATGCCTATGATCCAAAGTACGTGCGAGAATGGACTGGACGGCGCAGGAACTGACGCTTGCGAGCAGGAAGACGCTGGAGAGCAACATCGCCTTGACCACCCAAATTGCGGTCCAGCACACAGCAATTAATGAGGACATCCTGAATGGACGACACTGTATCGATGCACCTGTCGATCGGTGTTGAATTTTCTTCAAACAGGTTGATGTCCGTTATTTATTTGGGCGATCCGAGATCGTACCCAATGTTCATTGAGGATCATCATCCACAATCATACCCTCTGTTGTAGCTAACATGTGTTTCTCGAATGTAGATCAGATACCGCACACTTGACTTGGGAACCTGGAGGATTTTACTGAAGGCGCCGCTTGTTTCCCATTAAGCCGGTTTGACTGATGGATCCCAAAACCCTGTGCGTTAACGGCGGTCAGGAAAAAGTGAAGTATCAGTTAAGGCAGGTTCTACTGTGAATAAGGTTCATGACGCCCGTTCATCTTGAACAGTCAGCCACTTCCGCCTCGCCGGCTCGGTCTTGCATCATATTCATTTGGGAGACAGCCAGCTGCTAACCGACTGCAGCCGAGGTTCGGTAAGGCCTGACTCTCGTCGAACCTGACAGGGGTGCGTTATGGAAACTGTCACAGGGTGCAAACCTGTGATTGTTTGACTGTCCAACACAGGGACGTGCCATGCAATTGCTCAGCGCTCGGTACAGTAAAAAGCGCAAATAGAAAGCTCCCCATTACGAAACTGGTCTGAAACACGACCAACTTTATATAAATGAGAGGCACAAGGTTGTGCAGGCGTAAACTGCCATTGACCAAGTTTTTCAACTGAAAAGATGGGCCAGCTGCGCGATCCAACCTTACAACCCGACATCGACGTGCTAGTTACGAATATTGTCTATCTACTGCTTGGGGTCTATGGGTACTGTTTTCTATATACCAACGAAACGAAAGGCTTATATTAACATTGACACGCTTAGGTGCGAATACTTCCAATCGCTTCACATTGAATGGGGACTCATATGTGGGCGATTAACCCTCCGTTCATCACTGGTGAGCAGCCATGTTTTGTTTAGTGACGCTTGAAGACCATTGATCAAGATCCCCTACGTTCTAGGGCGAGTATGCTGCTTCATTTTCCTCATTCTGAAGTAAGTAATAGGTGAACTTGGTTAGCGAGGCATCACATTCATTTGTATGCATAGCGTAGTCGGGTCAAGCCCATACGCCACGGGATTCAGTTGTATACGTCAGTTTTGTTCGCACATCGCACCTCTCGTATGCAACTGAGCCGTCTATTTAGCTGGCACATTGGCACTAACAGTGAGTGACGCTACCACAGGTCCTCAAAAAAAGTTTATTTACTGAGAAATTTGACAATACTAGGTAACAGCGAACATTGCACTGGGGTGTTCCTCAACAAATTTTATGATTCGCACGTGCGTCTGAATGGTGTCAGCCAACCTGTATCTTATACCTCGCATAGATGGGTGGTCTGGAGAGACTCCCGTTTCATGCACGTTCTGCTATTGCTCCTTGCACTAGGACTGTGGACCATGTTAGCGATTAGTGCGTGTACATCTTCAGTCCTTGTCCTGGCTCGTGTTTAATTCCTTATTCAATGTGGTGAATGTAAGATCGGTCAACAGGGATCATACTTGTGATATATATTTCCGCTATCCGCAAATGAATGCCATCTCCCTCCTATACGGTGAGTGAGCTTACATCTAAATTGACGCTATACTCATCTTGGTGGATTTTGAGCCATGTTTGTTGATTTCCTTGTTCTCATCTTGTCGGTTGTGGGGCTGTCAAGACAACAATCCAGATCCCCTTTGATGAAACGCTTACGTGCACAAGGCATCTTGTATTTTACTGTGGCAGGAATAACGGATGTCTCGACAGTGGTCTGTGGTCATCGCTCTCCACCTAGCACCACGCTGTTCTTAATCGTTACCATTAGGTTGGCAATTTTCTCCGTAACACCAGTAAGGATGGATTTCTTGTTTTTGTTCGGTATTACCGTGATACAAATGTCACTTAGCTCTACTTGCTTTCATTTCCAATATTTGTAAGTCAGTAACTTGCTGCAATGTGCGCAAGACATGGCTAACGAGGATGCGGGTAGCCATCGTTATAATGTATTCCGTGCGTTTCTTCAGACTGTCAGGACTGACTGACATGGATAACTTTTAGCACGATCGTATCGTCCAGGGCTGTCAGATTACTGCACTCTCACGATAGTTCTGATTCAAGGCATGTACGACAATGAATCGGACGTGCACGTGCTGACGTTTAGTACGAGCAGCAAGACGGGGGAGAGTAATGTCGTGTTGACCACCCAAATCGCAGTTTAGCCAACGGTATCTCACGAGGGCATTCTACAGTGTGAAGCTGCGGGTGTTGGATTTTCTTTTGGCGGATAGATGTCTCGTTTATTTTCTCATGAATCGTATTTCCCTCTACGGGTGTTGTGCCCTGTGTACATCTGTTTCCAAAACGTGGGTCAGATCTTCAGACTAGGGCTACGTTGGCTGAGGAAGAGAGCAAAACTGGATCTCCTTCAGGTATAACTGCGCGGCAAACGCGTTCAACTGGTCCTTACTACGAGGTTAGACCCGAATGGTTTCATTGATACTGAACGTTGATTCAACTTGATTGTGGTCTCGGCTGGGCGAACGCCTGCTCGCCCGACTTGACCTGACCAGAAAGAACCCCGAATTCGCGATAGTTGTCATGCATGGCGAAGAAGTTTCAATGTACCCAAAATTCTCGACGGCCAAGGCCATGACATACCGACGGTCAGTCACTTCCCGCCTCGACAGCTGAATCAGTTTCACACGTGGATGAAAAACACCCCTCTGATATATCTTCCCCTTTGAACCTGACAGGTGCGCCGTCACATCAGAACGATCAAGGGACAAACCTGTCGCTTTTTGGCTGTCTAACCCTGGCGCCACGCGGTTGCTTGGGAACACAATTACTTAGAAAGAGGATAACCGTCGCGAAACTTGTCTGAAACATTAACTTAACGATCTATACACCAGGGGCGCAAACTATGTGGTCCGGGGATTCAATTTCTGACACTTTGCAGCTTGCATTGACCACATCTTTTCAGCTGGAAAGATGGGCCAATCATCGCGCGACTCGGTTCCATCTGTACAACCCGACTTTACTGCCCTAACATCGAACATCATCCAAATACTGCTGGGGGTCTACGGGTACACTGTTCTCTGTATCAACGAGAACGAACAGGCTCACACTCGCACGTCATCTAGTGGGAATACTTTGTGTCGCTTCATGTCGAATGGGCACTGATTTGTGGGCAGTTAGCCTTCCGTCCCTGATGAGCAGTCTTATCTTGGTTGGTTCAGCTTGAATGATAGTGGGTGAAGATCCCTTACCTTCTAGGGCGGACATGCTCCCTCGTCCCTTATTCTGCAGTGAGTATTGGACAATATGGTTTTGGGAGCACCACATTCATTTGTATGCGCAGTGCAGTCATATTCGAAGAGTTTCAATTGCATACGTCAGTCTCCTTCAGGTATCCCGATTTTATAACTCAACCATCTAGTCAGCTAGCACATTCGCGTTGGCAGTGAGCAATGCTACTGCAGCGCCTCATAATGTTTTTTTTCCCTAACCAGTTTAACACTAGTTAACAGCGAACATCACAGTGGGATGCTCTTCGACGAATTTCATGATTCGCACGTGCGTCTGGGTAATGTCAACTAAGCCATGTCTTACGCCTGGCGTAGATGGGTAATCTGGAGAGACTCCCGCTTGGTGCATGCTCTGTTATTGTTCCTTGTACTTACTACTGGGGCACTGGACTATGTTGGCGATTGGTGCGTGCCCATCTCCAGTCTAGTACTCCTGCCACTCCTTACATTCAACCTCAGATGTGGTGAATATCGGAGCAATCAACGTGGGTCATGTTTGTGATGTGTATCTCAGCTATCCGCAAATGCTGTAATTTATCGATCCTCTCGTTGTACTACCAACTACCACTTGGTAATACGCGTAGATATATGCTTAGCTAAGCAAGACCCCTTCACAATATCAATGTCGTTCCGCAAGATCGACGTCGACGTGTACGACGAAGACGTCCTTCAAGAAACAGAACTCTACGCCCCCGATCCGCGCGAGCCCGCGCAGGTTCTGAGCGATACCAAGCAAAAGCAGCTCGGCGTGCGCAGTGCCTTGAACAAGTGCGTCACTCCTTCTTTGGCTTGTGGTGAGTGACTGACACTGAACCCAACGTTGCGTTGTACGTCGTGCGCCGCTTGGGTATGTGAAGGGGTGATATCACGAGTGCGCTCACCGTCGCGCTGGACGGTCCGCCGTATGGACCCAACGTCGAGGAAGCCAAGGTACTGTCCCTACTTCCTCGCTCCCGATTCCCCCCGCTTCTTCATACCCATCTCGATTCTCATTGACCGATGATATCATCCATCCCATCACAACCAGAACCTCGCCCTCCAGATTGTCGTCTCCGTGCTCAACAGCACCAAATCGACGGACGTCCCTGCCGTCCTCCGATCGCTCTCCCAGGACGAACAAGACACGCTGATGAAGTACATTTACAAAGGGATGGGGATGCCCGGGTGGGGCGACGTCAGCGGGAGCGTGTTGCTCGGGTGGCATGAAAAGGTGCGTCGTCGGTGCGTCGTGTGGTCCCACAACGGTGATGGCTCAGTCGGGCCGGGTAGTTGACAGAGATCGCGGGGACGGGATGTATCGTGCGCGTCATGACCGATCGCAAGACTGTATAAGCATTCCTACGTCTTGTTCCCATCGTCTGTATTCCTGTCCAATCAGACAGCTTGACCAAGAACGATTCTATTCTATATGCACCATCGTCTATCTATTCGGAGCATACTCGTTGAGGGAACCTATATTATTATGTCTCGCGATCATGCGCCTCTGCGAGGCTCAGTTCGATCGCAAGCTTCAATTCGTCGTCCATCTCGTCCGCATCCGGTACCTCGACGCCGGACGCCTCCTTGTGCCGCGCGATATCTGCCGATAACAGCGACATATTGGACGAGCGCGTGACAGGCGTCGCCACACGCGAGCGTGGAGATGACGAACGAGGCGAGGGCGAAACAAATTTCAAAGGGATACTCCACGCTGAGCGAGGCTGCTCAGGGCTCCCAGACGTTCCTCGTCTAGAACTCGACGTCGAAGACAGACTAGAGCTGATGGCTGGAAAGTGGTCCAGAGAAGATGACGACGTGGTACGTGTCGCCATCGGGCTCGGCTGCGCGTTCGTTCCGATTGCAAGCGATTTAAGTGGGCTGATGCTCGTGCCAGCTTCTATGGGCTCGGGCACGAATGGTGGTGACACCTGGACTTTCTCGTTTGAGATCGGGAGTGAGACGCGCGGGTATTGGCGGCCATGTGAATGGTGAGTTGAAGACGACTGGGATGGTGACAACGGGGTGGAAGGGGTGGAACCGGACCGAGAGGACGGCGGTGTACCAGGGAGATCGTCGAAATCGCCCTCGAACACCCCTTCGTCGACGACCATTCTTTGCCGTCGCGCTTCCTCCTCGTCACGCGAGAGCATCAACACGTACTCGACAGCCTCCGACTCTGAAAGACCGAGGGTATTCAATGTAGACCTCTGCTCGCGCTCCGGACCATATATGCGCTGGGCATGCTCTCTCTCGTACTCAAGTTCCATGTAGGACTCGGCTATATCCTTGTACATCTCGTATTGTTCTGAAATGTGGGTCAGAGCGTGAGTCGGAAACAAGTACAGGGGAGACTTACGATGTCCCTTGGTGGTGACGTTGAGCTTGGTATTAGCATGTTTCGGCTTCTTGTGTCGGTGCTCGCGGCCATTGGTTGGTCCAACCTTCCACGTCATGACGCGGTTCCCGACGACGACGAGCACGAGCCCCTTGTTCAGCAAGATTCGACTGACAGCATCCCAGTCGTCTCCCGGTGCTGGGCGAGGCGCTGGGGTGGAAAAGCAACACATGTCCTCTAAAGTGAGGGGGTCCCAGATGGCGGTGGTACCGATAGCAGTACCGGTAGCAAGGAGAGTAGGGGTATACGATATAGCCGTCACTGCATCCGAGTGTGCCTCGAACCGGTGAACGGGTGCGACAGAGGCTTGAAAAGGAGCGTCGACATCATAGAAGCTAACGAAACCAAGTAAATCACCGACGATGACCATGTTGTTTTCACGGGAACTTGTAGAGAAGACGGGCTCTAGGGCAGTGACGTTTCCAAAAGAACTGTCGCCAAAGGAGGTGGTTGTCACGTCATGGGATCGAACGTCTACATGGACGTGATAGAATTGTGGATGATGCGTGTACTGAACAAGGAGTAACGCAGTCGAGTCTCCCACGCGGTGCAACCACAAGTTGGCAATCTGTGGTTCTGGCAACGGATCATCCCCTCGGACGGTCGGCTGTGATTTCCCTCGGTGCATGGGAGATGGAACCCGGAGTTGGTGCATGGAATAGACACGACGTCCACCAGAGGGAGTCTCGGACTCGTGCAGGTCATAGATGAGGATATCCCCGCTCTTGAGCGCACCAGCGATAAAGCCATCGCTGAGGCAACCAGTAATACTGATAAACGGGTCCGTGACGAGAGACAGCTGTTGCTTATCAATAGACCAGAGGAGCCAAAGCGTCTTGGTGTCCCAAAGCTTGATGCGCCCGTCGGCGCCAGCGGACAAGAACGAGTTTGAATCTGAATCAGCGACGAGCTGTTGCACGGCGCCTTCGTGCTGATCGTCGACGCTGCATTGGATAAACTTGGATGCAGCGCGAGAGTCCATGACACGCCTCGCGACTGTGAGCGCGACTTCGCCGTTGCGCTTTCCCCAAAAGACGCGGGCAGCGCCGCCATCGGAGGATATCGTGCATGCAGAGACATTGGGAGTGAATTCGGCGTTGGGGTTCCCCATACCTAGTCCAGTTCCGGATGTGTCAATGTAACCTTTCAACACCTTGCCGTTGAGAGGGATCGAGCGGGCGACGATGCCGGACTGGATCGACGATGTCAAGAGGGCGTTATCGGACATGAGATGAACCGCATCGATGGTCGACTCCTGAGGTTCATAGGTGACGGTCGAATTGCGGGAGCTTGTCCAACGTCTGGGATGCGAATAAGTGTGATACGGTCGATCGGAGTGAGAGGAACGTACTGGTTGGTTGTGTAGCGGTGAATAAATTCTTTGCGCCAGGTGTTCTCTGTGCGCCTCAAGAGCAAGCTGTGTTTCTTGTCGAGGTCATGCTCGGGGTCGATGCCGAAGAACTGGGTGAGAAGGGCACAGAGCCAGGTGTTGTCGTCGTCTACGTGTTGGCAGAGGGGCCTGCAGGTGCGGGCGAGAGCGAGGAGGGAGGGGAGGGGGAGGTAGGAGGAGATGTGTGTGAGAGACTCTTTGGGAAGGCCGAGCAGAAGAGAGCCATGTTGGTGATGTTGGTCTGTGGTGGTATACAAAAACTTGTTGTTGTTACGAGCGGATACTTTGGGATAAAATTGTGTGGGTCGAGTTGGCATATAATGGCAGAAAAATTCGCAAAGTCAGTGGCGATCGCAGACAATCAGCTGGATGTCGCCTGCGAGGGAGCGGAGAGTGTCAAAGGAAGGAAACACTCTGGCTCGGGTTTATATAGGGACAAAAAATTGCAGGTCTTGCCAGGAATCGAACCTGGGTTTTGGGAAGATATCTTCAGAATCCCAAGTGATAACCGCTACACTACAAGACCGTGATCAAGGAGAGGGAGCGATCATTGTTGTCGAATCACAAGCCTATGTGTAGTACAACCACGAGTCCACAGCCCTGCTCTCATGTCTACCCAATTATACGGACAACCCTTTACATCTACGCGCGAGAGCATCGCTTGGGTGCCTTCGGCCCCGTTCGAAGACTCTGACGTCCTCGTCCTGTCTTCTCGCTCAACATCGCCAGGAGGTGTCGGTACCACGCTCTTTTACCTCGATCTGCGTCTCTTCCTTCCGTTGAGTAGTTTGAGCAAGATCAGCTGGGGCTTTGCAGGTCTCCGTCACACACTGTCTACATCGCCTGTCCGACTTCGGTGGGACCACAGTACCATCGACTCGCGTGGCGATGGACTGGTGGACGAGGGTGAGATGACACATCGCGATGGCAAAGAGATCGAGACTGGTATCGGACTCAATCCTGCGACGGGCCAAAGAGAAACATACGAGGAAATATGGCGGTAAGACTACACGCTCCCTTATGAAGTCCAAACGTTGATCCCTTGATCTCGGACGCACAGGGATGAACCACTCCCTGTAGGATCTCCGTTCATATTTGTGTCTTCGTCCGCCAGCGTGGAAGAAGCTACTGCCGTTATGGCGGTGTTGGGACCCCATGCCCTTGCGCTCGCACAGGAACACGAGGGCCTAGACACGTCTCGAAATTTTCAGGCCGTGCGTATGCATCGGCGGACAAGTGCTGCTCAAGACACGAAGGAAGTCGTATGGGAAATTGTATTCTCTTCTGGTAGTTCCGCGCAGGAACGAGAGCTGGAGGAACTCGTTGGGCTCACGGATCAGTATGTTCGAGGTAGCAACGTCTGTTTAGGAACTAGATCTTGGTTTGTCTGGGACTCTGGAACAGCCCAGGGTGATTAGTGCTAGGTATTAGGGGAAAGCGGAGCCTGAGTTTTGTCATTACTCTTTGTCCACCGCCCACCATGAATTCCTTACTCCACGCAGTTCTCCATCATAGTAGGATGGTACTTGTGGACTGGTCGCACTCTCAGTCTTCATCGTCCTCCCCGTTCATCAGTATGGAACCGGATCAGCATCGTTGACGACAATATTCGAGGTAGATTCGCCAGCCTGGGACAAAGTGTAAACAGCAAGGTACAACGAAGTGCTTCTAATTCGGCTCTCCATTTGGCCGACGCATCTCTCCATTAAACGTATCAACGTACCAAATGGAACCTTGTCTCGCTCTCGAGTACATCATCACTCACGTCTTCTGTCCGCCACGTCTCCCCGGTGAAGATGACCATTCTTCCCCCAACGAACAAGCACTCATCAAGGCAGTTGTCGCTGCCGCCCGTGCATATACGCGCGTCGTCGCCATCGCCGGTCAATCCGAATGGTATTCCATAGAAAAAATGCTGGAAAACCTCGGCGCGACTGTCCAGTCTGCAAAGCTCGACAGGAATCGCGTCGTATCTCAGCTCAGTACCATGCAGCACGGAGGTACGCGTTCAGCGCTTGTTACGTGTCGCACAGCCGCTGATGATATTCGAATGACACCTAGACGTCCTCGCATTCTTCATTCGCGCCCAGAACGCGGGGGTTTTGTTTAACAGGGAGAGGGATGTTACCGTGTATGCGGCCTTTGAGGTATCCCCGCAAGCAAATTCTGTGATTATGGCGCAGGGAAAGCTTCTATGCTCGTTCCCCGGTCCAGCTATCGACATTCCCAACAACGTCTTTGATCATGCTGAATTCCGGTCTCAACTCGCCAACTTCCTCGTGTGCATGAATGAAGACATGTTGGATACGAACACAGGGACCCTTTGCACGGAGAAAGATGCCTTTGAACGTCGAGACACCACCGACCCACGCCACATCACAGAGCTACTTACCGGTATCTTGCGGGGGGTTGGACGCCCAGCTACCAGCGTCGTTCGCATCGCCAAACGCATCGGCGACGACGTTGTCGTCTTGGGTAGTTCATCGCTCCCTTGGCGTCGCTCGTCGCTGTGGCTCCTCGTTAGGGTTGTGATCCAGACAACCCTGGAATCATCTCCACAGGGCCACGACTCTTACAAAGGCTTCATCATTTTTCTCCTCGCCAGACTCGCAGAGGAAGCGGTCCGGGCGGACCTTCCCAACGATCTGCTCTATTTTGCGTCAACCAAAATTAGTCGCCGATTGAGGAAGCTCGGTCCTCTCGCGCCTGGTTGGCTCACGAAAGCAGCTCTTGAGACCTGTAATCGCGTTCGGAATCTTCTTGATGACAGGTGGGAACAGGTACAGGCTGCCCAATGCGCGTCTCCATCCCATGCGTTCTCGGAGCTCGATCTTAAACATGATGTTCAACTTTCGCTCTCGTGCAGTCACGCATACCTCGCAGAGTGCCTCCTTAATAGGGATACTGTTCCCGCGGTCCCCTTCCATCCTGAACATCGTCCTCGAGGCGCTCTTGACGACTTTCTGTCTTTCGATGGAGCCTTTTTCACGAACGCATTCCGGGCCGAACCTCTTGTCGCCCTCTATGATGTCGAATGTGCGGTAGAGCAGGGTATTGATGCATGGATTGACGACGTCACGAATGCTGGCGAAGCTTGTGTGAAGTTGGATGCTTTAGCCGACAAGTATTCTTCCGCCGCGCTGAAAACGTACGCGAACAATCCAGAACAGCTTTCGATCATGCTGTTGACCACGATTGAGCTTTGGATTGCGCTTGACAAGCTGGCTCTGAACGAAATTCCCATGCTCAACGAGTTCAACCCGGAGATCCCACAACGTTTTTTGGAAAAACTACTCCTTCGAAAAGCTAGCAGCATTCAAAGACTTCGTCAAGCGCACCGATACCTCTCTCGTCGCCACTCTCGAATAGATTCTGACCCAGAATCTTCCGTCTTTTCTCCAGTAATCTCGGAGGAGACTTTTGCAGTGCGCTATCATAACCAATCTTCGTCGCTCCGGGACTTAAGAGGTCGGATTGAAAGAGATGCGCAGCGAGAGGTAGACAAGAAAAACAAGGAGCTCGAAGCGGCCAACAAACAGCACGCCGAGGTCAAGGTCGAAGCGGACGGAATCGATCACACATACGTTACTCTTGACGAAAATTCGTACCACTCGACAATATGCCGCAAGTGCGACCTCGAGGAAAAGCTCAATTCGATGGAATTCGAAGTCTACGAATGGCCTCTCCCGGACGATAACCTTCGTGCAACAGTTGTTGTGTTCGAACTTGCCTGTCCCTTGACCTTTAGCATGTGGCGCTCTGCCACGTGCCGACTCTTAGTTGGCCTTTGTTCCCAACGCCCCCGTGGAAAAAGGCCCTATCTCCTCGGCGACTATCCTGCGCTAAAACGTTATTTCGTGCAGCATCCAAGATCCCGCATTACCCTAGCGTCGAGTTCGCGACCAGTGGAACGTAATTCAATCTCCATTCCAGCAACGGAAGACCAGATTTGTATTAGAAACAGTCTCGAATTTTTCGGTTTTGATACCTTGGAGGGTATTCCTGTCGCAAACGCCTTTGGCAAAGTAGATATCAAGCGGTTTTGCACGTACGAACTCCAGAAAGGTCCATTTTCCAATCTTCAGCGATATGTTGATGACACCAGCCACTTCCCGAACGATGTTATAGCAGACCAAGCCGATTGTCCCCAGGATATCTCAAGACAAGAGTTTTTGGCATTCGGTCATTTGCGCAGCGGGGGGTCTCTCCAATGGCTCAATATCCTACGAGAGCTTCGCGACCGCTCGCTTAGCTTCCGATGCCCTGAAGTTCATCTGTTGGTAGCTCAAGCGATCATGCAAGTGGGACCGCTTTCAAGTACGGTGTTGAAATGGCATGTAGAACTCCAAGAGGATACATTTGGGCATGCGCTGGTCGACGAGCTCGAAAGCCTTGTTGCAGATGTTGAGGCCAATTGGTTGGAGGGGGTGACGATGAACACCATTTCTTTATTGCTCAGTCGACTACTCTCAGCCAGCCCCGATGAAGCGGTTTCGGAGAGAGTTATCCAGCTTCTTCGCAGTGTGCGCATGAAGACATTTTCGTGGGTTCTGGAGCTATCAGACAAACTCACAAGAACACCGGGGGATGAAGAACTCTCAGGGCTTTTACGGGATACTGCCGCCATTTCCCGCAGCACATTTGATGTTGACCCAGCTATGGTTGAACAGCTCCTCGACTCCGCCGAAGACCTCGAAGCCTTTCTTTCCTGTGCGATACTGATCCATGACAACACGCCAACCAATGTCTTGGCCCTCCCCGCATACTCACAATTACTTCTTGACCGAGATCGCCGCCTGTCCTTTTCGCTTGAGGACATTCTAAGCGACGTCATGCAAACCGACTGGAGCGACCATGGTGTCGACCTCGCGGTTAGTAGAGTTTGGCCAGACTACCGCCCAGGTTCGGAGTGGGAGTCGCTTCCGGATCCAAATTCACGCTTTATCTCATGTACGACGGCTTCAACGACAAGTCAATGCTCGCAAACTGTCCATTTCAACTTGCTTGATGGGACGCTGTTGGTGGACGGGAAACCGCTTAGTAGATTGCCGAGTGCGATCGTCCAGCACCCGCTGTATGTCCTTATCTTTGGCGAGGTAGGTATCACGCTGCTCGACAAGATAAGTTGCTGAGTGTTGCCACAGCAAGTACTTGATGTTATACCGAGCGATCTCCCGGGAATGGATTACTCGACACGTGGCATGATCTCCAGGCACCGGGTGAGTCCAGTTGAAGTGTAGCACATAGTCCCCAGATCTCAGGTCGCACTTCCAGGTGTATTTTTCTCTCCGAGACAGGGTCCTTGTGATACGAGCGAAACGAAGAGCTGCAGGCCGATCAGAAATTACACAACTCATTCCTCGAGAGAAGCTTGAGCATGACTTTCCCGCAATCTTGCTCCAGGGTCACATTCACTGGCTCAACCTCTCTACTTCCGTCATGGACTTTCGCCCTATCGACAGGACCTGGGAGAGTTCGCCAGAAAATTGGAGTGTTGATTGTACACCTGGGCAGTATCGCATGTACAGAGGCCGCGAGTTTCTCATAGACATTCGAAGCCCATCTTGGACCATGTTGTCAAGTCTCTTGAAGCCACTCGATTCCCCGCACAATCTCCTCGTCACTGTGTCACCGCTCGACCCTGACCACCCATTATCGTCGTTGCAACTGGCTGTCGCCCTACCCCGCTACGGCTTGTCCTTTTATGTCAACGAGGACGGGGACCTCCAATCTCACAACATCCGGGATATGGTTTACGACGAAAACCAGTCGATCGGGACACTGTTTGGTTTGGCCAATCAACTTGTGCTCCGGCCAAAGCTTCGGGGCGACATTAGCTCTGGCGAGCTCGTTCCACGATGTGTCCTCATTCCCGAGGGTGAGATTTCGTTTCAGACGGATGGTCACCATGTTCGCGTCGAGGTCAATACCCGTGATCCTACTCTTCAGCGGGTCACATATCAGACGTATAAAGCTGATACTGAACTGAGTTGCTTGACCGGGAATGTCAGCTTGACAAACAAGCTGTACCGTGCCTACCTTCATGCCTTGACCAGTAGTGGGTACGGCACCGATCCGCTAACAGGGAAGTCGGGTACAGAGGAAGCATTTTGCCTACTCCGGTCGGCGTCTTGTCGCTCCATCATTAAATTCGGCTCTCGTGATGCGGATCTCCTGCAGTTGATTGCCTCCCTGTGTCCATCGCGTTCGTTCCACCCACGCTACAGGAACATGCAAGTCATCCATTGGCTCAACCTTCCCGTTCGCTCCCAAAACCATTATCTCTACCTCGCCGCCAAGGAGATCAAGGGCTATGTGGAAAAAGCACAACTTTTTCATGATAGTTGGGAGACAACCGGTCTCAAGAAGTTCCCATTGCACGATGGCCATCTATTTGTACGCAGTTTCTTCCGTACTCACCACCTTCTTCCCAGCGAGACCGCTGAGCGATTTTCGAGGGGGCACAGCGATGCAGTATACCATTCTCGCGACCTCATATTGTCCGACTCGGCTGAGCACCGGGCCTTCGTGGTAGCAACTTCCATTTTCCATTGGTCGGTCCACCCAACAGCAATCGCCGTGAGGGACTTGGTGGGCCTTGTCCAATCATGGGGAAGAGCTTTGACCAGTGATGCTGCTTTGTCATTCACATACCAAAGCTCATGGCTGAATCCCCACCTCCCGGAAATATGGATCAAAGCCTATAATGGTCTTCGAGAGAAACAATCCCATGATTGTTTCCAGCTCTTGTTCTCCCTATCTAGCATGGCTTATCGCTCGGAGGATCAGGGTAATATTGTCCTGATGCTCTTAGCCTTTGCAGTACACCTAGAATTTCGTGCAGAAAACCTCCCTGCTCATTCCGAGTATAGTCTCCCAGATGGATATCAACCCACACAAGCGATGGTGTCGCAGTTGGTAAATTCGTGTGCATATAACTTGTCTCGCAGCCCCGAGAGCTCCATCCCTCCTAGAGTAGATGAAACATCTGCGGTCTTGAGGGGGCGTCGGCGCAGGGTATACAATGCTCGATTGAAAAAGGACTCCAAGAATGTAGCCGATCAAGTAGTTGAGGCATGGCCATCTCCCAACCCTCCCAGACTCTCGATCAATTCCAACGCATACGACTGTAGACGTCTGGACTTCGATATTCGAGGTCTATTTCAAAGTTGTTTTCGGAATATCCAACTCCGGGAACATCTGACTCGTGTTCAAGCCATCCTCCGTGACCTCAGCGCTAGACCCCAAGCTTTACCGGCGATGTCGCCAGGATATAAATTCGATCCTGTTCTCAACACCCGGTTCCGTACGCCACCATCGGTCCCTCTAGACGACCTCGTATTCACCCGGTCGCCGCCGCCAGTACAACCCCGTTACCAACTCCCTCATTTCGTTTCAGCTGACGTGGCTTCATCTTCGTCGGGTTTCCACGAACTCCAACGACTAATCATGACGATTCAAGGGAACTCAAAGGACTTATTTCAACGTCAATATGCATCCGACCTTGTAACGAGTGCAAGTCACTTTTCCGATGAGGTGGCTTGCGCCCCAGCATCTCAAGTCATCATGGAGGAACCTGCTGGCGAGGCAATTGAGCTGTTGGTGGATTATTACGCACTTTGCAGAGATGGGTTTGCGGAGGACGTGGCAAAGATCAAGAACATTCTCGGTCCAAGTAACGACAGTGATCGGGCCCTCGAGCGATCTAGTCAATGGCCGCGCATTACAACGGACGCACTTTTTCGATGCATCGCGTCGACGTCGCCGGTCAATCTCCCTTCGCCTTGGAAGAAAAGGATCATTCGCTTGGCGCTACTCTTGCTTGAACTCCAGCGTGCTCGAAGGCTGCTTTGTCTTGCCTTGGGTGGTCACCACGAGGAGTTCTACAAGGAGTTGAATAACGGGGGATGTGATGGGTGGGATCCTGAAGCCGAGCCAGACTGGATTTTGATCCAGGTGTGTTTTTCTGTGCGACAAATGTGCCCCTCTTCTGATTTAGTCGACTTGCATTGTGCGGCCAGTTACAGGGCAACTTCCTCATTCGCCGCGTTCAGGTCCATGTTGCCAATGAGATGATATCCCCGCGTTCTGGAGACAATACGGCAATGCAACTCAACATGGGCGAAGGGAAGTCCTCCGTCATCGTGCCTATTTCCGTCGCGAAACTCGCCGACGGCATGCAACTAGTTCGGGTTGTCGTCCCCAAAGCCTTGACCACCCAGATGTTCCAGATCCTCGTCGATCGCCTCAGCGGGCTTACCAATCGTCAGATCTATTACATTCCGTTTTCGCGATCAGTCTCAGTCGGTCCCATGCACGTAGCTGCGCTGCAGACACTCATGTCGGAATGCGTGGGCAAAAGTGGTATCATGGTCGTCCAGCCAGATCATGTATTGTCGCTCAAGTTGGTGACTGTGGAGAAACAACTATCCTCGGACAAGGTCGTCGCCCCGACGTTGTTGGAACTGCAGGGTTGGTTGCATTCTCACGCACGGGATATCCTGGACGAAAGCGACGAGATTCTTCATGTTCGCTACCAGTTGGTATATACCATAGGCTGCCAGCAGCCTATGGAAGGATTCCCTGAACGTTGGACTACGACTCAGCAGGTTCTCGCTGCCATTAGGACGCATGCGGGGCTTTTTCGAACGTCTTTCAAAGAGGGTATTGAATACGAAAGTGGTCCACCTGGCTCCTTCCCTCACATTCGAATCTTACAGTCCGACGCTGCTGAAGCTCTTATATCCAAGATAGCACGCGACGCGATCGGTGGCGCTCTCCCAAACTTTAACTTTCAGCAGCTCAATTCTTGTCTCAGAGATGCCATTCTCAGCTTCCTCACAGAGAAGGATGTGCCTCCGACGACGTCCAAGATTGTGGGAGAATATGCTCGACGAAGCACGCTCTGGGAGGGCCTACTACTGCTCCGTGGTCTCCTAGCCACTGATATCCTTCTATTCGCTTTTCGGGATCAGCGGTGGCGTGTAGATTATGGTCTTGCCCCAGAGCGCACTATGCTTGCAGTTCCGTATCGCGCAAAAGATGTACCGGCGCCGAAGGCCGAATTTGGACACCCGGATGTCGCGATTATGCTCACATGCCTCTCGTATTACTATGGGGGTCTAACCGAGGAACAACTCAAGATCTCTTTCCAACTATTGTCGAAGCAGGACGACCCTTCAGTGGATTACAACCTCTGGGTTCGAGACTGTCATTCCGTGCCGAGTTCACTTCGGAATTACACCGCCATCAATCTGAGATCTTCAGAGCAATGGACAACGCTTCTCGTTCCCTTGTTCTCTCGCAATCACGCCACGGTCGATTTTTTCCTCTCGAGAGTTGTCTTCCCAAAGGAAGCAAAAGAGTTTCCGTCGAAACTGGCGTGTTCGGGTTGGGACTTGGCAGAGAAAAAAGAACGTTTGGTGACTGGTGAGTGAGGACGAGATTCCCAACTTTTACTTGCTGAATTGGATTTTAGGGTTTTCGGGAACGAACGACGGACGATATCTATTACCGCTACACATCACGCAGCGCGACCCCGATCATCAGCGCGGGACCAATGCGAAAGTCCTCTCATACCTTCTGCAGCCAGAGAACAATTGCTACCTATGCACTACCCATGAGAATGGCGAGCGGCGAACTACTGCCGAATTCCTCGAGATTTTGGTTGCCCAACAGCCTGAGATTCGCGTTTTGTTGGACGTCGGTGCCCAGATGCTCGATTTGCAGAACCACAAGCTAGCTGAAGCGTGGCTCGCCACCAGTACAAATACTTCTGCAGCCATCTATTTTAACGAGGACGACGAACTGACTGTCCTCACGCGAGACGGCAGCACGCAGCTTCTGCTATCGTCGCCGTTCGCACAGCAACTGGATCAATGCATTATATACCTCGATGATGCTCATACGCGAGGGACTGATATCAAGTTCCCGATTGGATTCCGTGCCGCCGTCACGCTCGGGCCCAAGGTCACCAAAGATCGTTTGGCCCAAGGTATGTATACTTTACACCATTCTGCTCCACGCATCTGAGTGTCCGTCACTCGCAGGCTGTATGCGCATGCGGAAGCTCGGTCATGGCCATTCTCTTATGTTCTTCGCTCCTCTCGAAATTGATCGCCGTATCCGTTCTGTGGCTGACAAAGGGCCTGGGGACGCTATCAACACCACTGACATCCTTCATTGGACGATACGCGAGACATGCGATGATGTCCAACAGCGGGCACCTCATTGGGCACAACAAGGGACGGATCACCTGACTCGCTACAATGCATGGTCAAAGTTTTGCGACGGCGAGCTCACATCAGAGCAACTGTCAACTCAGTGGCTTCAGCCTGAGGTCAAATCACTCGTGGAACTCTACGCGCCACACGACGCCTCGCGTCCGACTACGTCCACCATACCCGAGATTCGTGAACTCTGTATCAGCCTTGGCATCACTTCACGTCAAGAGGCAGGGATGGACGAAGAACAAGAGCGTGAGATCATACATGAGGTCCAACGTGAACGAGAAGTGGAACGACCGCCTCGAGCATCACCAGCGAAACATTCGATCTCCAACGGACTCTCCAGCTTTGTCAAGACCGGTGCCATTCCCAGCGAGTCTACTGTTTTTCGCCCGATTTTCACTACTCTCCGCAATACCTCTGCAGCTACGAACGAGTCGCAGGTTTGGACCCGTTGGGTCCTGGCTACAGAAGATTTCTGTCGGACAATCGCTCCCTCCGAAGGTGACGCGTCGTCCAAAATGGACGAGTTTCTGCGACCCGTTCAGTGGATCCTTTCCAGTCAGACAGCTGGAAGACAAATACTCGTCATTGTCAGCCCTTATGAAGTCGATCGGTTATTGCTGTCCATCCGCAAGAGCGAGTACGTTCACCTCCACTTGTACACCCCACGAACGGCCATGTCTATGAAGCCGAGCGACAATCTCGACCTGTACAACATCCCCGCGGTCTCGCTTGATTGGACTCCGCCCCAAGCACTCATGAGCCAACTCAATGTATTTGCAGGACAACTTTATCTGAGCGATCACGCGGCGTACATCCGGCTATGTCAATTCCTTTGTGTGTACGCTCCAGATCTACAAGACGAGGAAGTGACGGTCGTCGAATGCGACGGATTCATCGCACGCGAACACCGTCGCGGCTCTCGCTCTGGACGAGCTCAACACACATTCCAATATACGCCTTTACCGTTCGTCAAGGTTTTGCTTGGCCTTCGGAGAAAGGGGATGTCGTTTGGCCAGACCCACATGGGTAAGATTTTGAACGGGCGGTTACTCACCGAGAGAGACTTTGAGAGTGCAGAAGCAGAATCGGACGTGCGTCTTATTCCAATGTTAGATTTATTTTTGGTCGCTGATAATATGGGTTGTCTAGACGATGGAAGAATGATGTCGACTCATTTGTACTACAAGAACATTCGCCGGTACACGTATACGAGGAGAGAAACTATTTTCCAGATACCCTACACAAGCATGTCGGTCATAGTGATGAATTAATCGCATTTCAGACGTTCAATCTCACGTGGAGCAAGCCAATCCTGCTGTCGTGTACATCACCGCTCGTGTCTTTTTAATTTTACCCCCTGTCTCCCCGGAGGAAATGAACACACCCGAGACCTCCCAAGTATTACTTGTCAAGACAGTCGTTGACGCCTGCTTGCGCAGTTCCGAACCTTTTCGCACGGGATGGCGCTTGCTCACTGCACTGAAGAAACCGAAGCTCGTCGTTCGTACTAGCGGGTTTACGACACCTGAGTCATCGTGACTAACCTGTCCAGATCGAGTCCCTGCATTGCCCTTTGAAGCTGGCACAAACCGAACCCCAGCTGCTATTCGTTGAGTTTCTGTGAGTCGCGACAAACCTGTGTGATACAATTTCTTTGTTCATACTATCAGGTGTGCAGGTTCAATGCAAGCTAAGACGGATAAGAAACCATACAGCGTTGCGTTTGACCGGACAAGTAAAGGCGGTGTACCCTCAAGGGTACGTATCTGCTTTTCCCGAACCGACGGCGATACGTATCACGTCACCCGCGGTGTTCCGAAGATGATCAGACCTTGCTGTGTCCCAGACTCGTTAGAGCATTTTATGAAGGCTGCTACAAACTTACTTTCTGAGTCTTCTGACGCGATGTGACTACACAGAAGGACTCGATACTCAGCATGTAAAACTCACACTGAGGATTAGCAGTGACTATTCCCGAATCCCGACTGACATGTCTAGCATTTGTTTTCACTCATCCACGTCGATGCGGTGGCCGGGGATTCGATGACCAGCGGCTCACTTAGGATATTTGGTGGGTAGTGTGAATGATTCGGATATGCAGTTCATGTCGAGTGTTTTCCACAGTCTACTCGGGTATGGATCTCAAACGGTCCTATAGGACATCAAACTCCAGTAGCGCAGCTAGAATCAATAGGCATAATGTCTGAGAGTTTGAGGAAGCTGACGGCCACGGGAATATTGATGGACGTATCAACTCCGATGATCCTGACAGAATCTCAGCCCTTCCCGCCGTAAGCACGTTGAAGGATGTTTGAGCCCTTGACAAGATTCGGAGGTACAAGACAAGAAATATCACAAGCACCTGTGTGGTGACATTGGACAAGACAAGACTGGGAATATTTGAAAATCAAAACACGTAATTTGTGCAGGAGTCACGCCTCACCTGCACCCTCAAGCTGATCCGAGTCACCCATCAGACAAACGTCGTACTATGGATAGAACTGATCATCATCATCATCTATAGGCGTCGACTCGGAGCGCTGGTCTTAGCGGATGATACACTGGCTATTATCTCGGACCTTTCCGGGGAGGCATGCCCGTCGAATGGTCTTTCCTCTCTGGTGTGTGCTCTCCTGCCATCTACATACCTTGTAGCCGAGCTGATATTGCATCGTTCTCCGTCTTATCATAGCACGACTGCAAACACTCTAGCGGACATGTTTCACGGAACAAATCTGGATTCCGACCAAAGCATTATTGGGCGGCGACCGCTTAAATCCGTTCTAGAATCTTGACTTCCTCTTCCACGAAGCTATTTTTCGTTCCCCATCTGCTTCCCAAAAGATACCTTCAGGATGTATTGATGGTCGACGTGGTAAGGCGTAACAATCAACCGTGTGGCGATAGGTTGGACTTGCCAACGAACCATGGGCAAGAAGTCGGATGCGGCCATACGGGCGGTGATCTGAACATGGCCTTTTCGACGTTGCGCCACCACTAGAAGATCTCGAGCGCACGTTCTGTGTTACCT
>JBBPJP010000318.1:0-28678 GCA_038088775.1 Boletus barrowsii
GGCCGCCTTTGTCGGGTTTTGCTACAGTGAATCCATGAGTGGCCAGGTAAATTTTTGTATCCTATCTTCCAGTTCGCGATGGTTCATGTAGTGCTTCCCTGTCCAGAGTGCGCTTTACCACCTCGGCATGACTGGCATCCCGATTACAAATGTCAACAGCAACTGCTCTACCGGAAGCACTGGCCTTGTTCATGCAGCCAATGCCGTCAAGACCTCTCTCGCGGACTGTGCCCTTGCGCTTGGATTCGAGCGTATGGCTTCAGGGAGCCTCGTTAACCAATATCCGGACCGTTTTGGGCCGACTGCGGTGTTTGGCCTTAGGAGCGTAGAACCAGAGGAAACGCTAGGCGAAAGCTTTGGGCCCATGGCCCCAAGGATGTTTTCAAACGGCGGGAAGGAGTATTGTGTCAAGTATGGTGCCAATGTCGAACACCTCGCCAGGGTTGGTACGTTCCAGATTTTCTGTATCGTATCGTCCTCGACGTAGCGCTTGCTAAGGAGCGTATCGACATGACAGCCTCCAAGAATCACAAGCATGCTGTCAACAATCCGTATGCTCAGTTCCGGGATGGATGGACGGAAGAACAAGTCTTGAGTTCACCCAAAGTTACTGACCAGCTCACGAAACTTATGTGTACTCCAACGTCTGTAAGACTGGCGAATTTTTATTATTGGTGGCAGAGCTGATATGGAACCCTCACTGGGTATTAGGATGGCGCAGCTTGTTGTATAGCTGCTTCCGAAGACTTCGTACACGCTCACAAACTGGAGAACCAAGCTATTGAAATTGTTGCACAAGCACTCGAAACAGATGAACCATCCGCATTCGAATCGAGCAGTCCTGCGGAACTGGTCGGGTATGGGACAACAAAACGATGTGCAGACAAAGCGTTTTCACAACCTGGCTGGTTTCGCACTGGGACATGGACGAGACGAAGTTGGTGTGATCGAACTACACGACTGCTTTGCTCCAGCCGAGGTGCGTATGTTGCTCTCTCGCTACTGTTTTACAATGACAGATTTGACAGCTCTTTCTATATGATGCACTGGGTCTTTGTGCACCAGGGACGGCACACAAGATGGTGGATAATGGTGATAACACTGTGAGCTGTCCTCACTCGGACTACTGTGCAATTCTAACTTGACATAGTATGGTGGAAAATACGTCATCAATCCGAGTGGCGGTCTAGAAGCAAGAGGCCATCCTATCGGCGCCACCGGGGTAGAAATGCATTTCTCCGTCACGAGTACGTGCTACGCTCCTTCCCCGCTAAGTATTCTAGCCACTCACTTGACCTTGTCCGAATCCTAGTGCAATTACGTGGATGTGCGTTCTTTTCCATTCGTTTCATCGTTCCGCTTACCAGGCTGCATAGGGTCTGGCATATCTCAAGCGCCGAACTTGTTCAACACCCCAGACAAGCGTGGAAAATATGGCCTCGTTCATAACGTCGGCCTCGGTAGCGCGGCGGTTGTCAGCCTATTGCGCCGTCCCGAGTTCTTTGAAGCTGGTGGCGAGGACGGTCGAACGAGGTCTGCTTTTTCCTGCATACCACAAATCCTCAGGTGTGCTGATCCGTGACTGGACGCCAGGCTCGGGTATAACACGCGACGGAATGCCGGCCAATCACGATGGTGGACGTAGACAAGGTCAAGGCAAAGAAGTGGTCGAAATACGTGCTCCAGTCAGGTTTGGCCAAATTGTGATGAGATGGTGACAGTGATGTTCTTGTCGAGCGACGAGACGACGCATTTGGCAACTTGACAATAGACTATTGTTACTTGCCCCCATTAGTGGTGAAACCTTGTAAACCATTTGCGGTGTCTCGTGTGCGTATGTGGTAGAATCGCGATTGATGAATGTGAGGGTAAGTCCAAGACCGTATGAAATCAGGATGGTAGCTTCCGGAAACGGTGTCCAAGGCCATGGTCGAGCCTCGCAAACGTCTAAATAATTTATCATTATGATCGACCTAGCATATATATCTACAAAAAATTTCTCTTCTCGTACACTGCTAATGAATTCTCTTGTGGTGCCAATGAGTCGACGAGCACGTCACGCTTCATCCATCGTCTAGACAACCCACACTATCAGCGACCAAAGGAAAACTCAAACGACGGGAAACAAGACACACCTCCGACTCTGTCTCAAAGTCACCCTCGGTAAGCAACCGCCCGTCCAAAATTTTACCCATGTGGGTCTGACCAAACGACATTCCCTTTCTCCGAAGGCCAAGCAAGACCTTGATAAACGGCAACGGCGTGGACTGGAACGTACGCTGAACTTGTCCGGTGGGTGGGCCGCGACGGTGTTTGGGCGTGATGAACCCATCGCATTCGATAACCATTTCTTCCTCGTCTTGTAGGTCCGGAGCGTACACGCAGAGGAACCGGCATAGCCGGATGTACGCCGCGTGATCACTCAGGTAGAGTTGACCCGCAAATATATTGAGTTGGCTCACTAGTGCTTGGGGCGGTGTCCAATCAGATGAGACCGTGGGGATGTTGTACAAGTCGAGATTGTCGCTCGACTTCATAGATTTGGTCGTTCGTGGGGTGTACAAGTGGAGGTGGACGTGCTCGCTCGTGCGGATGGATGGTAATAACCGATCGACTTCGTGAGGGCTGAGAACGACGAGAACCTGCCTGACAGCCGTTTGGCTGGAAAGGATCCACTGGACCGGTCGCAGAAATTCGTCCATTTTAGATGACGCATCACCTTTGGAGGGGACAATTGTCTGACAGAAATCATCCGTAGCTAGGACCCAACGGCTCCAGACCTGCGAGTCCTTCGTAACTGCAGAAGTCTTGCTGAGAGTAAGGAAGATTGGGTGAAAAGCAGTGGATCGGGTGGGAATGACGCCGGTCTTGACAAAGTTGGAGACCTCTTTGGACAGTGCATGCTTCGCCGGTGACACTAGGGGTGGTCGTTCCACTTCTCGTTCGCGTTCCACCTCATGAATGACCTCTCGTTCTTGTTCTTCGTCCATCCCTCCCTCGTGAAACGAGGTAATACCGAGGCTGATGCAGCGCTCGCGAATCTCGGGCACAGTGAATGCAACAGTACATGAGGCATCGTGTGGCGCATAGAGCTCCACGAGCGATTTGACCTCGGGTTGAAGCCACTGAGTTGACAGCTGTTCTGCTGCGAGCTCGCTGGCGCAAAACCTGGACCAAGCATCATAGCGAGTCCGATGATTCATTCCCTGTTGTGCCCAGTGAGGTGCCCGCTGTTTGATATCATCGCATGTCTCGCGTATGGTCCAATGAAGAATATCCATAGTGTCGATGACGTCCAGTGGGCCCTTTCCAGCCACCGAACGGATACGCCGATCAATTTCGACAGGGGCAAAGAACATAAGAGAATGGCCATGACCAAGCTTCCGCATCCGCATACAACCTACGGACGACAAACATTTAGATGCGTGGATTAGCATGGTGTAAACTGTACATACCTTGGGCCAAACGATCTTTGGTGACCTTGGGGCCGAGTGTGACGGCGGCACGGAACCCAATCGGGAACTTGATGTCGGTCCCACGTGTATGAGCATCGTCGAGGTATATGATGCATTGATCCAGTCGCTGCGCGAACGGTGACGATAACAGAAGCTGCGTGCTGCCGTCTCGCATGAGGACAGTCAGTTCGTCATCCTCATTGAAGTAGATGGCTGCAGATGTGTTGGTACTGATGGCCAGCCACGCTTCGGCTAGTTTATGATTCTGCAAATCGAGCATTTGGGCGCCGACGTCCAACAAAACGCGGATCTCGGGCTGTTGGGCAACCAAGATCTCAAGGAATTCGACGGTAGTTCGTCGTTCGCCGTTCTCATGTGTAGTAGATAGATAATGATTGTTCTCCGGTTGCAAAAGGTATGAAATGACCTTTGCATTGGTCCCACGCTGGTGATTGGGGTCGCGCTGCGTGATGTGTAGCGGTAATAGATATCGGCCATCATTTGTTCCCGAAAACCCTGAGATACAGTTAGCCAGATGGCTGGGAAATCTTGTCCTCACTCACCGGTCACCAAACGCACTTTTTTCTCCGCCAAGTCCCAACCCGAACACGCCAGTTTTAAAGGAAACTCTTTCGCTTCCTTTGGGAACACGACTCCCGCGAGGTAAAAATCGACTGTGGCATGATTGCGAGAGAATAGAGGAACGAGAAGCGTCGTCCACTGCTCCGAAGACTTCAGGTTGATGGCGGTGTAATTCCGAAGTGAACCAGGCACGGAATCACAGTCTCGAACCCAGAGGTCATAGTCCACCGAGGGGTCATCTTGCTTCAACAATAATTGGAAGGTGATCTTGAGTTGTTCCTCGGTCAGACCCCCATAGTAGTACGAGAGGCATGTGAGCACGATCGCAACATCTGGGTGTCCAAACTCGGCTTTCGGCGCCGGTACGTCCTTTGCACGATATGGAACTGCAAGCATGGTACGCTTCGGAGCAAGACCATAATCAACGCGCCACCGTTGATCCCGAAAAGCAAATACAAGGATGTCCGTGGCCAAGAGACCGCGAAGCAGTAGTAAGCCTCCCCAGAGTGTGCTCCATTGAGCGTACTCTTCCACGGCCTTAGACGTCGACAGAGACACATCCTTCTCCGTAAGGAAGCTGAGAATGGCATCTCTAGACTGAGACTTTAGCTGCCGAAGGTTGAAATTTGGGAGCAAACCATCGACCGCGTCATGTGCTATCTGGGATATAAGAGCCTTGGCAGCGTCGGGCTGTAGGATCCGAATGTGAGGGAAGGAACCGGATGGACCACCTTCATATTCAACCCCTTCCTTGAAAGATGTCCGAAGAGACGCTGCATGCTTCCTAACGGCCGCAAGAACCTGTTGAGTCGTAGTCCAACGTTCAGGGAATCCTTCCATAGGCTGCTGGCAGCCAATGGTATATACCAACTGGTAGCGAACATGAAGAATCTCGTCGCTTTCGTCCAGGATATCCCGTGCATGAGAATGCAACCAGCTCTGCAGTTTCAACAATGGCGGGGCGACGACCTTGTCCGAGAATAGTTGTTTTTCTACAGTCACCAACTTGAGTGACAATACATGATCTGGCTGCACGACCATGACCCCACGTTTGCGCACACATTCCAACATGAGCGATTGTAAAACAGTTGCCTCGTCGGCGCCGAGTGAGAGTGTTCGAGAGAATGGAAGGTAATAAATTTGGCGATTAGTAAGCCCACTGAGGCGATCGACGAGGATCTGGAACATCTGGGCAGTCAAGGCTTTGGGGACGACAACTCGGACTAGTTGTTTGCCATCTGCAAGTTTCGCGACAGAGATAGGCACGATGACGGACGACTTCCCTTCGCCCATGTTGAGTTGCATCGCTGTGTTGTCACCAGAATGCGGGGATATCATCTCGTTGGCAACGTCGACCTGAACACGTCGAATGAGGAAGTTGCCCTGTAACTGACCGCACGAGGGATTCAGCAGAGGAGCACACTCATCACCGGAAAAACGCACCTGGATCAAAATCCAGTCTGGTTCGGCTTCGGGATCCCACCCATCGCATCCACCATTATCCAGCTCCTTGTAGAACTCCTCGTGGTGACCACTCAGGGCGAGACGAAGCAACCTTCGAGCGCGCTGGAGCTCGAGCAAGACTAGGGCCAACCGAATGAGGCACTTTTTCCAAGGTCCAGTGAGCTTGACTATCGACGTCGAAGCAAGGCACCGGAAAAGCGCGTTGGCTGTAATGCGAGGCCACTGACCTGACCGCTCGAGAGCTTGATCACTCTCATTACTCGGACCGAGAATGCCCTTGATGTGCGCCATATCCTCCGCAAAGCCATCTCTACAAAGCGTGTAGTAATCCACCAAGATTTCAACTGCCTCGCCAGCCGGGTCCTCCATGACGACCTGTGATGCCGGGGCGCGAGACACTTCATCACAGAAGTGTTGTGCGCTTGTTTCAAGGTCGGACGCATATTGTTGTTGAAATGGATCCTTTGTGTTCCTTTGAATAGTCGTGATCAGTCGCTGAAGTTCATGGAAACCTGACGAAGACGAGGTCGTTTCACCCGCAGTAAAGTGAGCGAGTTGGTCTCGGGGTTGTACCGGCGGAGGTGGTCGGGTGAATATGAGCTGGTCCAAGGTGACCGATGGTGCCATACGAAACCGAATGTTGAGGATAGAATCAAACCTATATCTTGGTAACGCAGCAGCTGGGGGTCCGGGGTCGAGGTTACGGAGGATGCCTCGAACACGAATGAGATGCTTCCGCAACTGAATGTTCCGAGAGCAACTCTGAAATAGATCTTGGATCATGGAGTCCAGCCGCGTACTGTCATATGCGTCGGACTTGATTTTGATTGCAGGGATGTTAGGTGACCATGCCTCAACGACTTGATCGGCGAACTCCTTTGCTTCCTCATCCAATCGAGCTTTGTATTCCTTTCGCTGACGATTCCCCAAGGCCCGAGATGATTCGCCTGGTCTAGCGGGGATGGAACTCTCGGGGCTGAGGTAGAACTCCCGTGCGCAGGCAAGTATCATCTGCGACACCCTCGGCTGTGTAGGTTGATATCCGTCGGAGAGGTCGTATTCAGAGTGAGCAGGGAGATTTTCTGTGCGAAATTCTGGTTGTACAGCAAATGCTAAGAGAATTGTGACAATTTTACTTAGATCCTGCGAGCCGTAAGCCATGCTCGATAGTGAGAACAGGAGCTCGAAGCGATCTTGGGCTTTCTTGGTCTTCCGAAGAGCGTTGTAGGCCTTGATCCATATTGTTGGGAGCTGGGGGCTCAGCCATGAGCGGTGGTACGTGAATGAAAAGACGGCACTGCTGGTCAAAGGACTTTTCCACGATTCGGCAAGGCCCACCAAGTCCGTCATGGTGATTGCCGCTGGGTCGACCGACCATTGGAAGATGACAGTGGCTGCTACGAAAGCCCGGTGCTCAGCCGAGTCGGACAGGATCAAGTCACGGGAATGGTACGTTGCGTCGCCGTCCCCCCTCGAGAATTGCTCAGAAGTCTCACTCGGTAAAAGGTGGTGAGCGCGGAGTAAATTGCGTCCATATAGATGGTCGTCGTGGGATAGAAACTTCTTGAGCCCTTTGGTCTCCCAGCCGTCGTGAAAAAGTTGTGCTCTTGTCACATGTCCCTTGATTTCCTTGACGGCGAGGTAAAGACAGTGGCTTTGGGAGCGAACGGGAAGGTCTAGCCAATGAACGACTTGCATACTCTTGGACGGGTGGAGCGAACGCGATGGGGATAGGGAGGCGATCAACCGCAGGAGCTCCGCATCACGAGCACTGAATTTGATGGTCGAGCGGCAAGAAGCTGACCGGAGTAGGCCAAGTGCCTCCTCTGTACCCGACTTCCCTGTTAGCGGATCGGTGCTGTATCCACTACTGGTCAAGGCATGTAGGCAGGCAAGGTACAGCTTGTTTGTCAAGCTGACGTTTCCAGTCAAACAATTTAGCTCGGTGTCAATTCTATATGTCTGGTACGTGACCCGCTGAAGAGCGGGACCGCGGATATCGACCTCGACACAGACATGGTGATCATCCGTCCGGAACGAAATATCACCCTCGGGAATGAGGACACAACGTTGGACGAGCTCGCCAGAGGTAATGTTGTCCGTAACCTTTGGCCGGAGCACAAGTTGATTGGCTAAACCAAACAGTGTCCCGATCGACTGATTTTTGTCGTAAACCATGTCCCGGATATCGTGAGATTGAAGGTCCCCGTCATCATTGACATAAAAGGATAGGCCATAGCGAGGTAGGACAACAGCCAGTCGCAACGACGACGACGGAAGATCGGGGTCAATCGATGACGCAGTGACAAGGAGATTCTGCGGGGCTTCAAGCGACTTCAAGAGACTTGACACCATAGTCCAAGATGGGCTTCGGACATCTACGAGAAACTCGCGGCCTTTGCGCATGCGATATTCCCCGGATGTACAATCAACACTCCAATTCTCTGACGAGCTCTCCCAGGCCTTGTCGACAGGGCAAAAGTCCATAACGGACGTGGAGAGGTTGAGCCAATGAATGTGACCTTTGAGCAAGACCGCCGGAAAGTCATTCTCAAGCTTCTCTCGAGGGATGAGCTGGATGATTGATTGATCCGCGGCTGCTGTTCGTTTAGCTCGTATCACGAGATTCTGGTCTCGGAGAGAGAAATACACCTGGATGTGCGATCTGAGATATCAAGACTATATGTTATACCTCAAACGGACTCACCTGGTGGCCGGAAATCATCCCGCGTGTCGAATAATCCATTCCCGGGAGATCGCCTGGTATAACATCAAGTACTTGCTGTGGAGACGTTCAGCAACTGGACATGTCGAGCATCATAACACCCACCTCACCAAAGAGAAGACTATATAGCGGGTGCTGTACAATCGTATTCGGCAATCTACCGAGCGGTTTTCCATCCACCAACAGCGTCCCATCAAGCAGGTTGAAATGAACAGTCTGCGAGCACTGGGTCGTTATCGAAGCCGTCGTACATAAGACATAGCGTGAGTTTGGTTCCGGTAGGAAGCCCCACTCCGAACCTGGGCGGTAGTCTGGCAAAACTCTTCCGACCGCAAGGTCGATGCCTCGGTCGCTCAAGTCCGCCAGCACGACGTTTCTTAGGACGCTCTCAAGAGCCAAGGAGAGGTGGCGGTCTCGGTCAAGGAGGAATTGCGAATATATGGGGAGGACAGAGACTTTGGTGGGCGTGTTGTCATGGATCAGTATCGCGCAGGAGAGAAAGATTTCGAGGTCCTCGGGAGAGTTGAGGAGATGTTTGACTGTAGCTAGGTCGACGTCAAATGTGCTGCGGCAAATGGCAGCAGTATCCCGCAAGAGCCCGCAGAGTTCTTCCTCCCCCGGCGTTCTCGTGAGTTTTTCCGATAGCTCCTGGACCCACGAAAACGTCTTCACGCGCACGTCGCGGAGGAGCTGGACGACTCTATCCGAAACCGCTTCATCGGGGCTGGCCGCAAGTAGTCGACTGAGCAGCAAAGAAACAGTATTCATTGTCACCCCTTCCAACCAATTGGCCTCGACATCCGCAACGAGGCTTTCGAGCCCGTCGACCAGCGCATCGCCAAAAGTTTCCTCTTGAAGTTCTTTGTGCCACTTCAACCCCGTGCCTAAGAGCGGTCCCACTTGCATGATCGCCTGAGCCACCAATAAATGAACTTCAGGACATCGGAAGCCAAGCGACCGGTCGCGAAGCTCTCGTAGGATGTTGAGCCACTGGAGAGACCCCCCGCTGCGCAAGTGACCGAAAGCCAAAAATTCATGTATCGAGAGATCCTTAGGACACGCAGCCTGACCCGCCAGGATGTCGTTCGAGGTGTGGCTGGTGCTATCAACGTATCGTTGGAGAATAGAGTATGGACCTTTTTGGAGTTCATACGTGCAGAATCGCCTGATATCGAGTTTACCGAAAGCATTTTCGACAGGGATGCCCTGCCAGGTGTCAAAGCCAAAGAAACTGACACTATTTCCTACACGAATCTGGTCTTCTGTTGCTGGAATGGCGATTGCTCTGTGACCTGCTGGTCGCGAAGCGGACGCCAGGGTAATACGGGATCTTGGATGCTGCACGAAATAATCTTTCAGTCCAGCAAAATCGCCAAGGAGAGACGGCCTTTTTCCACGGGGACGTTGGGAACCAAGATCAACCAGGAGTCGGAACGTGGAAGAGCGCCACATGCTAAAAGCTAAAGGACAGGCGAGTTCAAACACGATGATTGCTGCACGAAGGTCGTCGTCCGGGAGGGGCCATTCATAGGGAGCCAATACCATCAAATCCAGCCTCCGTTGGAGACTGCACCTGTGACAATTTGTCGAGTGGTGTTTAGTTTCACCCACAGCGATATACTTGTGATGTATTCCGGCTGCCTCGAGCTTGATCTTGGCATGTTGCATGTTAGCCTTTTCGAGCTCCTTGGTTTTCACGTCGACCTCTTGCTGCGCATCCGCCTCGATCCGATCCTTCAGCTCCTGGAGCGATTCCGATTGATTGTAGTACCGAACAGCGAATGTCTCCTCCGAAATCGCTGGAGAAAAGACGGATGATTCTCCATCTTTTCGCGTGTGGCGATGGGAGAGGTATTGGTACGCTTGCTGGACTCGACGGATGCTAGTGGCTGTCCTAAGGAGAAGCTTTTCCAACAGAGCGCATGGGATCTCCGGGTCAAATTCTTCCAGCATGGGAATCTCGTCAAGAGCCAGCTTGTCGAGTGCGATCCAAAGCTCGATCATGGTCAACAGCATGATGGAGAGCTGTTCTGGATTGTTCGCGTACGTTTTCAGCGCGACAGCAGAGTACTTGTCGGCCAAAGTATCCAACTTTACGCAAGCTTTGCCTCGATTCGTGACGCTACCAACCCAAGCATCGATACCCTGCTCCACCGCAAACTCAATATCGTAGAGGGTGACATGAGGTTCGGCGCGGAATGCGTCTTTGAAAAAGGCTGCGTTGCCAGACAGGAAATCGTCAAGAGTACTTCGGGGACGATGTTCGGGGTTGAAAGGGACAGCTGGAGCGGCATCTTCATTGAGCAGGCATTTTTGAAGATATTCGCGACTGCACGAGAGTGAGAGTTGCACGTCATGGTCGAGATCAAGCTCCGAGAATGCATAAGGCGGAGATGCACGTTGGGCGGCCTGTACCTGCTCCCATCTGTCATCAAGGACCTCCCGAACGCGACTACACGTCCCAAGAACTGCTTCCGTGAGCCAACTCGGGGCGAGAGGACCAAGCTTCCTCAACCGTCGACTGATTTTGGTTGACACGAAATAGAGGAGATCGTCGGGAAGATCCTCCCGGACGGCTTGCTCCGCGAGTCTGGCGAGGAAAAAGACGAGGAAGTTTTTGTAGGAATCATGGGCCTGCTGGGACGGTTCCAAGGTAGTCTGAATTGCAACTCTAATGAGAAGCCACAACGGCGAGCGACGCCAAGGGAGTGAGGGATCTCCCGAGGAGACAACATCGTCGCCGATACGTTTGGTGGTGCGAACGAGAGTGGTAGCGGGGCGACCAACTCCACGCAAGATACCGGTGAGCAGCTCTGTGATGTAGCGTGGATCCGTCGTATCGTGAGGTTCAGAGGGACTTTCCTCCGTGCCGAGGTTATCCATGCTGGCATATAGCATGTCTTCATTCATGCAAACGAGAAAGTTGGCGAGTTGAGATCGGAAGACAGCCTCGCTAAAGACTGTGTTGGGAATCTCGATGGCCGGACCAGGGTACGAGCACAAAAGCTTTCCCCGCGTCGTAATCACAGAACCCGCCTGCGGAGATGCCTCAAAGGCCGCATACACGGTGACATCCTTCTGCCTTTTAAACAAAACACCCGCGTTTTGGGCGCGAATATAGAACGCGAGGATATCTACGCGTCATTCGGATCATTAGCGGGCAGGCGACGCGTGTCACAGACGTCGAACGCGTACCTCCGCGCTGCATGCCACTGAGCTGAGTCATGACGCGCTTCCTGTCAAACTTTGCAGGCGGGACAGTCGCGCCGAGGTTTTGCAGCATTTTTTTGATGGGACGCCATTCGGACTGACCGGCGTCAGCAACGACATGCGTATATGCGCGCGCGGCATCGATGACCGCTTCCATGAGTGCTTGGTCGTTGGGTAAAGAGTGGTCGTCACCGTCAGGGAGACGAACCGGACAAAAAACGTGGGTGATGATGTACTCGAGAGCGGGATTAGGTTCCATCTGGTGGTAGAGAGGAAGAAAGGAGAGAGAAGGGGCACGAAAACGCGTCCGCCAAAATGGAGAGTCTAATTAGAAGCATTCCGTTGTACTCGAGTGCCTTGCTTGGTATTGACGTTTAGTGGCGTACCAATAGAGTCTAGACAAAACGCCGAAGCCGACCCGGCAAGATAAAGGGAAATCCACAATACAAGATAGATACAAGCTCTGCTACATTCAACACAGAAAGAACAAAGAGAACAAACGCCATCACGGCCTACAATGCAAGAAACGGCAACGGCTTCTGTCCCGGATCACAATACATCCTGTACACCTGGTCCAACACCTCCGCTTCCACCCCCCTGATTCGCAAACACCTCTGAAACAGCTTCTTATCAATCGTAAATTGTACCCGACTCGCAAGGTGTTGGCCCGCGACCAAGTCCTTGATGACGCCCGCAATCAGCCGTTGCTTGTGCACGTTGATCAATGGCTCAAGTTGCATCGACGGGGGCAGCGGCGTGAGCGAATCAAACACTTCAGGATGACTCGGCGAGTCAAAGCTGACCGCTTGAGGATCGATGGACACGGGCTCGTGAGGTGCCGTCGGATCAATCAAATCAGGGAGCTTGCTATATCGATACAGCTGCGCAAGGTAGACGCCTAGAACTCGTGAGCGTTTCCCGGCAACATCATCCCCAGCAACACTCACCAACGAACGGCACACACGCAGACGGCGTGTTCCCCTCGATAGACATGCTCCACGACTGCGAGTCCGAATTGCCGCTGCTCATGATCGTCGACGCATGCGAACGCACGTCGATTGGCTTTGCATCCACTATGACCGAGATCGCTTCATGCATCGCCTTGAAATCGTCCTCAACGTTCACAAATTGCGACAACTTTTGAAAGATTTGCATCTCCCATGGTCCTACACGGCCCCATTGACGATGCATCGCCTTGTTGACCCACTCGTTGCGCAATCCCGCAAGAACGGCTGCCAACGTATGGAAGTTGCTATGACTATAGGATTTCTGTAATGACACGTGAGCACGTCAACCCCCCTTCCAAAACGACACACGTACGAAAGCAACCCGGATAAACTTGGCCACGAGCATGTGTCGATCGCTAGGTGGCGTCATCACGATCTCCGAAGCAACGAAATTGGCCATCAAGTTGAAACGACCCCGAACGGCAGCCAACGCGCTGGTCTTTTCGCTGTTCCGTGATTCCGCTTTCCATCGCACTCGGTCTTTGAGATATTGCGCCCAGTCAAGTACATTGACCTCTTGACACGACATCCAATCGTCCATGATGAGTTCCTCGGGTTTGATGCCCATGAACAACTCTCGATCGATCATGGAGAAGTGCTGTGCCAAAACGTCGGCTTTGACGTTCAGCACCCAAGACCGAAACGATTTACGACCCGTCTGCGGCAGGATCTTGGTAGGTGACGTGAGCGCAGGCACAGGCACCAACACTGGGGACATGGGAGAGCCCTGCGATGTCGACGGTCGAGAAGGCACCCGGCTCTGCAAAATCTCGAACGGAACCGCGTCTTCTGGTGCAGGCTTCGCATCCACACCTCTCATCGGTGAGGCAAGTCCCGCATCAACCGGCGTCAAGGGAAACCCAAACGACGACCCTGACGCCTGCGCAGAACTATAACCATCCGACTCCGAGGCCAGCGAAACCCTAATATGGGCCGGTGTTGCAGGCAACGACTCTCGACCCGCCAACGAGCTTCGCCTCACGGACCCCGTCTCGTGCTGATCAATGTCATAAGCGTCGTCTTCCTCGTCTTCCTCGTCCTCATCAAAGAATCGAGGGTGCTCGTCCCCAAAGTCGCCTGCAGCCAGGCGTTCTTGGATCGTCCGTACCCATCCATCGACTTTGAGCGCATTCTCCTTGCGCCTCTGCAGATTAATCTGACCCTCGAGACGTCTCAACGCTTCGTCCACACCTCCCCCTTCACCGTCCTCGCTTAGCGAATCGACGATCGCGTTCACCTGCCATTGCTGAATCCCATTCCCGAGGCCCCCACCCCCAAGCGAAACCGCCGAACTCTCCGATGCGTATGAATCTCGCGATCGTATCCCCATTGACGACACGCTCTCCCCAGACCTCCGTATGAACTCGAAATCTCGGCGTAATGGAAGCTTCCGCGAGGCCTTCCTCAATCCAGGTGGCGGACGCACGTTCGAATTCGCCCCACGAAACTCCGAAGACGTGTCCGACAAGTCCAGGTCATCAACCGACACCACGTCAAACCGCCACGGCGGTTCCGCCTGCACCTGCGCCACCAACGAGTTCAGTCTCGACCTTGAGGACAAAATCGAGCCAAACGATTCCGTAGAGTGCGTCCGTGTAGACAGGGTCGCTCTCGAAACCACGGATACGCCAGACTGGTACGATGGCCGTCTCTGATTCATCGTCGCCGTCTCGGTGTGCTCTTCTTCTTCTTCGGTCACCTCGGATACTGACCGCAAGTGATGGGGGGATGGGCTCTTGCCTTCTTCCATATGCGACGCAACGCCCGTCATGGGTTTCGTCTCAAATTCTGCATTGGAAACACCCGACGTCACGGGCTCGATCATCTTCAGATATTGCTCTACGCCACCGCGCACACCCAATAAATCCCCACTCGCGCTCAGCTCAAGGTCAAACGCCGACACGTTCGCAGGGACGGCGATCCCTGTGTCCACTGTTTGTCGCGAGTTCAACACACGTCTCCACCGTCCCAGGCGCCCAATCGTCTTGACAAACACGCGAGAGAGCGCACGCTGCGGAAATGTGATCGGCGGTGGAGATTGAGTCAGAATCGGCGTCGCGCTCGGGGCAACTGAGATGCTAGCTCGACTCTGTTGAAGAATATTACGTTGGAGGGGTTGTTGGAGAATGGCAGTCGATGCGGAAGCGACCGCGTTGGCCCTGGGCGGCGACGCAATCCCCCCCGCCGACCCAAACGCAAACGCGTTCCCTGACTCTCCGCCATTGCCAAGAAATACCGAGACACGCTCTCCAGGCGCGAAATCAAGGTCCACGTCCGAGTCATCTTCGTCTTTGGATATCGCCTCTGCAAACTTTTCTCCGAGGACGTGCGTCGGCCGCGGCTTGGCCGAGATACTCTGACGCGCAGAGGTCTTGCCATAACGACGGCGCGTATGTGCTTCTTTACAGTCCTTGACGACCTTGATCAACTTGCGTACGATGCTCTGTGATCTCACTAGTTAACATCGATTACGAGTACAAGAGATCGTTGCCTAAATGGCCGAACTCACCAACCCGTCCTGGTGCCACTTCAACACCGGATCCTTGACCAACGTGTTCAACCAACTCGCCAACAACAGCCTCAACTCCCGATTGGGCAAGAAATCCATCACAAAGAACGTCAACAACCAATACCTAATTGCGACAAACGTCCGGACCCTCACGATCTTCCTCGCCAAATCATCCTGAATGGTCGCATGTCCACTCAAACTCCAATGGAATCGACAAATGAGTAAATGACACAGGTCGACGGCAGAGATGTATGTACGGTAGGTGAGGAAGAAGTTGAGAAGTTCGTCGTAGTTGAAGTCGGAGGTCAATTGGGCGATCCAACGTTCGATGGTGGCAGCGAGGAGAACGCGACGAGTGTTTGTAATCCCATTTGGGACGTCCGTGGAGATACGCAGGCTCGGGATGTCGACAGAAGGTTGTTTGCCACGGCGGGAACCAGTCGGAGAAGACACGCCTGTCCGACTGCCTTGGGAAAGTGAGACTTCATCCGTGTCTACGTCGGAGATCAGACTCGTATCTCCCCATAGGACGAACCGAGGATCGTCACGTGGGGTGGCGCTATCATCTGCGCGGAACGACATCTTGATCGTTGTCTCTCCCCCAGAATCAGGGAACAGACGATCTAAAAGAGGGAGACCACGGTAGGTTTGTAGCACATCGAACACCTCGGGAGAATACCGCGAGTGCATGCTCGTTTCCGGTCGCGGCGCAAGCGCAGGATCAGGTGGTGGGATGTCGGAATCGTCAGCAAAGGGAGAGACGGCAAGACGAGGGGACGACGGTGGCGAACCGGCATATTCGGATACGAGCGTAATTTCATCTTCCTGAGGGGACGTAGAACCACTGCCAACATGACGCATCATGTCATCGGCACGTGCGGTAAGACCAGACTCGAAAGACTGCATCTCTCGAAGAGCGCGAGGCAGGGGAAGGAACACCGAATCGTCATGTGAAGTGGGTGAGTCGAAAATGATCCCCGGGCCAAACGGATGTGAGATATAACTTCCCCTAGAGGATACAGAAGGCGAAGGAGGGATGGAGCCACTGAGCCACTGCATCATCTCACCAAAGATGTCACCAAGGGGTGACTTTGGTTGGTCCGCGGTGGGGACCTCCGAGAGCGGACGGGATATGTCAGCACCCGTAACGCTATGCGAATGTGTACGGCCTGTAGGCGTAGGCTGCCTCGACGGGTTCTCGGAAGCAAGCGTTCCGGTTGCAAACGTATCCGGGATAGACTTTGTGCGTCTAAGGAATAAACGCGCCGGACCCGCTTCCTGGGTCGGTGCCAATCTGGGAACTACAGGCTTGTGTTTGTTCTGTGTGAGGATGTTATGCACGCTCATACGGGGTCTACTCCTGAAAGAACGTCCATGAGCGTAGGACATGTCGATGGAAGTGGACACTTTTTGAGCTTTCGATTCTGCTTCTGCAGCTGGCGCGATCGCATCACGGTGTCTGATTCAATTGCTATGGGTGAGTTCATTTGAAGAAAGAGGAGACGGAGTCACACTAACCCAACGCGATACATTTGTTTTCCGTGCTGGTTGACAAACGCGGTAATTGCATAAGGAGAACGAACGTCTTTACCAACGCCGAGGTGCTGGTCATATCGCATTTTGAGTTCCCTCGCGGCAGACCCCGACGATGTTTCTACAAAGCTGCCGTCGGCTGAAAGATGATGACAAATGAATTCAGCACACATCAGAGAAAGCGCAACAATGGCTCATGAACAAGATCCGACGCGTAACCAAGAAAACAAAAGGGCGTGGAATGGAATACGTAGCATACTTACGCGCAATGGAGATGTCTGCCGTAGCCACTTCGGGGGGAAGGGAACCCCAGTCTTCTTCGGACGTGACGATAGCATGAGAAAATACAACCGAAGACTGTGATTTGTTGAGAGAGGGAGTGGGTATGGGGAGGATGAGTTGGGGAGGCGTGTCGGAGGGGGGAAGCGACGAGGGTCTGGATGCCAAAGGTGTTGATTGTGTTATTGCTTCTGAGTGTTCCATTACTGTTTCGGTGGTAGGGTGGTCTAAAAATGATGATGCTGATGGTGTCGGTGGTGATACAGTGGCGTCAGGGCCCAAAGCAAGGACTGGGGTGGCTGGAGAGGACAAGTCGTCGTGATCCGTGGACATCTCTGACGTGGACGGTGCGTTTGGTGAAGAATTCCAACGTTAAAGCGATATCATGCAGGTGGAAAGAACGCGAGAAGATGGCCGAAAAGCGGGCGAAACGGCGTGTCGAAAATATACTCCACCCTGGATGCAAGCACAAGGGGTGAGACAGGCAAATCGAATGTGGGAGAGAACAAGGCCGTGTATTGTCTGGCGGGGCGTCGGTGTCGGCAGCACTGCGCGAATCTAGTGCAGATTGGAACGAAGGGAACGAATCGTGTCGTGGTCGTCGCGGATTGTCGTTGGCGGCGCAGGATGGAAGTCCGAGACGTCGTGCGTACGCGAAATGAAGGTGCAAGGAAACAAAAGAGACATCACGTGTACACCCATTACTCACGTGATCCCATATTACCCTTGTGGCACGTTGCACAAAAAAACAAGAAACATGTCCATCGTCTCGATACGCGTACGTCCAGCCAACGCAAGCAGCGGTCTCAGACACTCAACCATCCACTAGAACGTCGAATTCCTCAACAACCCCGCGCGTTTCCTCGACCCGTACAAATTCCGTGTCACCTTCGAGTGCATCGCACCGCTCAAGGACGGTAAACAACCCCCTTGGCACCCTAACACCTTCGACTCACTATGCCCACCAGACCTCGAATGGAGACTCATCTACGTCTCGTCGCCCGGAAACGAAGAGCTCGATCAAGAACTAGACGACTGTCTCGTAGGACCTGTTCCCGTCGGCGTCAACTCCTTTGACTTTGAAGGCGTCCCACCTGACCCTGCAAAGATACCCCCAGAGGACGTCCTCGGTGTCGCCGCACTCATACTTACCGGTTCGTACAAGGACCAGGAATTCGTCCGCGTGGGATACTACCAGAACACCGAGTATGACAACGAAGAGATGAAGGAAAATCCCCCGCAAAAGATCATGTTTGAAAGGTTGGTCAGGGATATGAACACCAAACCGCGTGTGACGCGCTTTCAGATCAAATGGTCGGTCGTATCCTTTGTTTCTTGCACGGCTGCACTAATGCCCCACTAGGGACGTGTCGCCATCACAGGGCGTTGCCGCCGCTGGAGCGGCTGCATCCGCTGCAGTGCCCTCAGCAGACGACCTAGACGGTCCAGACGAGGACGCAGATATGCAACCAGCCCCAAAAACAAACGGCATTTCATCGTAGACGGTCTGGTTGCCAGACTAGCGTTTCATAGCCACGTCCTATATTGTAGTCCTGTTCGCTGATCTGCTCATACCACTGTCTCATTACATGTTCTCTTTATCCTTGACTCGAAGGAGCAATCTCGACTTCGGGTTACAGATAATTCTAACGTTGAGCCGACGCAAGTGGCTTGCTCTTGTACAACAACACGTAGGCCGACGAGTCCTCACCTCCCCCATCGATCGTCGACAACTTTTCCTTTGGGAATATGGACACCTTGTCGTCATCGAATTTATACCAATCTTCGTCGTCCTCGTCAAACTGGGCCTCAGACGTCGACGCTTGCCCTGATTCGTTGGGTTTGTGGAACACGCTCTTCTTCGCGAAGCCAATATAATGTCCAGAATCAGCGTGTGCACCCTTGTGGGTCACGATGGCTGAGCATCATCAGCACCTCCACACAGTGGATGTAAAATGAGCCTCACCAACGAGATCGTACAACCCTGTCACACTGCACCCGAAATCTTCCTTCAACTCTGGGTCAACAAGCGCCTCAAGCTCGCTCAGCTCCCTAGCGCGATACACGCTTTCATCCTCCAACTCGCCAGCCGTCGTCGATGGGGGAGCAGACTCATCGACGTTTGTACTAGATTCTACGGAAGGTGGGGGTGGGGTAGGGGCACTTGCCTGCGTTGCAGTCTTGGTCCGCTTTCGAACTTTCCTCCTCTCAGTCCGTTCCTTTTCAATTTCTTTGAGGCGCTGAGAAACAGGGACCATCCTTTCCTTTAGCTCCGGCGTGACGATATCCAACGCGTCGAAATCAGTCGTGAATTTGACCCTACGCTGTGGACAGATAAGCGAAAGAGCTCAATTAGATCGCTGGGACCCGCCGCTAACCATGATCTTGGCCTTCTTCCCAATGTCACGACGCCACGCGAAACGAACCATATGTACCGTGAGGTAGTGTGGCAACCGAGACAGGCGAGATGTTTGTGTGTAACTAGCTTCACGACCCAAGGAGGGGGAATTCTTGGTAAGTGTGGAATTTAAAGACTGCAGTGGATCAGACTCGAAGGAGTCAAATAACTGTCACTGCAGAGGCACTCACGTCCATGATACCAGTATGCATATAGTTGGTTGAGATGGTGATGTTACACTCAATTTTGAGCACGCGCTCGGTCGTAACAGTGCAAGGTTCTTCGGGAGCTTCATCGCACCTGAGCCTGTGCGAGCGAGTCAGAGCTCAATGTATGCGCGGGATCAGGTTGGCTATGACCTACTCCCGGCGCATCTCACCCACCATGAACTGATCGACGAATTTTTTACCTGAAACAGACGCACCCAACGGATCGATTCCGGGAACATCCTTGAGAGCATTGACAATCTGAGTCCAGCATTCTTCTGCGTCTGGAATGGAAGTGAATACCGTGTGAGGATTAGTTATAAGGAATTGTTACCTTGTTGAGCGAAACCCATCAGTGCACCAGCCTTTGACCTATCGAGCTCGTTGAACTGGGGAACGACGTGCCTAAGAACGGTCAAGAATGCATTGGGAATGACACTCTCGGTAGTCCTGAACATGTTGGCATATAGGTCGCGCAAAGATCTCGGGAGAACATCCAAGGGAGATGATCTGCAAGAAAGGGATCAGATGCAGAAGAGGGCGACGAAGTGAAAGATACTTGCGTGTTCAAGGCAAGTTGGAGCTCTGGTATCGCTCGTATAGCTTGCAGGGTGGAATTCATGTAACATGTGTTACCAAGACTAGCACGGCATTATCATAGGCAAAAAGAGGTTGAAGATGGGAGCTACTCACTTTTTGAGCCCAACAGGCATCGAGAGCTACAAACGGATCATTATATTGTCAATCAGAACAGCGGTGTGCATTACCGCTTCAGCCATCTCTGAATCGTTCATATCTGGGGCATACACGGACTGATTAGATGGACACGCACGAGTTCAGTAATCCCTGATCTCACCCTCGAGGAACACGATAGGCTTTTCTGGAGCCTTTGGCAGCTCGCCCGCGGCACCGATCACAGTAAATGTCTGCCCCTGGATCGTGCGCTAGTCAGCAAACCACGTTGATCAAGACGCGTGAGAGTGTATGCGTGGTGCGAGCACTGACCGTTTTCGGTGCGACTTTTTTCCAATCGGTGTCGTCCTAACCAAGAGAACAAGTCAAGCGTCGCGTCAGACGCTGTTCAGACAGGAAAGAAGGAAGGGTAAACCTTGAGCATGCCGCCCTTGATCATGACCTTCATTCTGTCGGATGGCACGCCTGTGAGCTGATATATGGCATCCTTGAATGTTGTGGGTGGCAGATCTTGGTCGAGCTGTATGTCGTAGGTCTTTCCAGCGTGCTTGATGTGAACTTGCAACGGGGCCATGGATGCGATGAAGAATGCTGGGGAGACTGACGCGTCGCAGATGGGAACGGGTTACATAATGAGTGATGTGTGACGTCACGTGCACACTCGGGATCTTGAACTTGAACGGGCTAAAGTCTTGGCTCATAACAACATCAGTAAATTAACAAGTTACTTTTCTTGGCTTTTACGGCTTTTCTTACCTCACATCGACTGGGAAATGCAGAAAAAGCTCAGAAGCAGAAGAAGCAGAAGAAGCAGCAAAAGCGACAGCACCAAACTTTACGCAACTGCGAAAGCACAAAAAGCCCATACATTACCAATGTGTACTAGTATAGTGCTACTAGCTACAAGAGCTGGTACGTAGTAGTAGATAAACCAGTGAATTATACTATGTAAAACAAGTCGCAGGGCGACTAATAACTTGAACAAAGTTGGTTCAAATTCAGAATACCATGGTTGGAAGAGTATGCGAGAGGAACAGGGATGAGGTGGTGCTTCGGTGATGCAAGAGATAACTCGCAGAGGGGGCGCCGGGTTGGCAGTCAATGGGTCTTGACGACGCCAACATGATCCTGCGGGCATCAGCGGATGGTGGAAGTGGTCCAGTGGAGATTCTGGCACTGTGACGCAGTTGCCACGTAGACAGCAGTGGTCTTGTTCTTGATGTCATCGAAGTCGGAGTGTTCATAGCCTATTGTAGTAGATAGGTGGGGGGAGTCGGCGTACAAGGGAAGCGCTTCGAGCAAGTCAACCACGGGTTAGAAAATGACTAGGAAAAGGTGACATACGGTGTCAAAACACAGTTGCAAACGCATGATGGTCAGCATACTTGTTGACGTAGAACAAACGGAATTGATCGTATGAGTTGTTTGGACGGATACCTTGAGATGGTAATGGGGCGGCTGCAGTGTATACCGGGATGAGGTGTGCAGCGCGAAAAATGGATTCCACTTGGATTACCGCAATCTTGGGCTGTCTTGCCACTGTAACGCTCGGCTTGACAACCCACATGCCTGTGGCTTCGTCAGGTGCATCACTGACACGGTCAAACCAGCGAATGATTGCACACGAATACACTTGGTCATGAAAGCTGAAGGAAAAAAAACATAGCACACGTGCGACGTCCATGCCCCTGAACCCAGGGAGCTCCGGACTGGTGACAACGAACACGCAGTCTCGACGGGGCCCTTCATTCCTCCAGTTTGGACAGGCACGGACATATTCGCGTCGCATTCCCCCAACTCCACATAGGTCACTCGGTGCGTAAAACGTTGCAGAAGCTGAATTAAAAACAGAGATTCTCCCCAAATAATATGGGCACGTGTTGCATGGTTGATCGTCATCCGAGTGGATCTTGGTGTGTAGGAACGAGCGCACAAGGTGTGGGAGTTGGGTTATTCCAAGTTCGAGTGCGAGGGCCTGTATTGTCTTTGACCGATGCCGTTCTGTTGTGTAATATGAGATTGCAAAGAATACTCTGATGTGGCATACAACGTACGGGGTGTTTTGGCAAGAACTGTGAATGCTTCGACATGAGGTCCATCCACAGGTTCGGAGTCAGAGGGATCTTCCAACCGGCTTGCAGTTTTCTCCGGGGGCAGGAAGTCCTCATGTTCTAATTGAGCGTCTTGCTGTTGAACCACCGCACGTTGTACCTGATTGTGTTGTACTACAAGAGTTGTCGTTAGTAGACAATCCACACATATAACTGTCGCATACTTACTCAAGACTCCGAGAATATTTATATGGTCCAACTCAGAAGACAGGGACCCTGCCCGAGGGATGAGTAGACCGTGCTTCTGAAAGTTGAGCCGTGCCGCCGTAAGCTTGTCCAGCCGTTGATTGATGAGGAGCATTTGCCCCAACGCTTTATGGTGGCTTGAGCGCCGGTAAGGCATCTTCACGGCTTTCACGTGCTTCGACTCAGTAATAGATGAACATAGGCCATTTGGAGCCCCGAACAATCGGATGAGTTCATTGTAATGACAAAGAGAGTGCTGACGGGGAAGCGAGAAGGAATGTGCAGCACCGGTGGTCTTGAAGACTTCACGGAACCAATGGAAATCGGAGAGTGCATCTTGCAAGATCACGAGATCAGACTCGGTGATCACATCCTTGCGGACTGAGTAGCAGAACTCTAGGAGTGCATGGAAGGACCGTACCATGTCCCGTGGTACATGGCCTTCAATGGCGGGAAGGTAAACCTGTCAATAGACGTTATTAAGTACGACCAAGCCATCAGCTATCTGGATATACCTTCATGAGTGCCTTCGAGTCATCGCCTGTCCATTGCTTGAAGTGCCTGCCTTGAGGAAAACGCCGGAGACGTGCAAATGGAGCTACTGCAGCGATTCTGGAGATACAGTTAGATAGTTGTTGCAAGGTCGCTGAATCCGAGGGACTTACCGACGGTCTATGTCATCGAGGATCTCATCGGCTTGTGTTTTTCCGTATGTGATGATCAAGTATTTCTCCACCCAGTCGACTAGGTGGTCTTTGAATGCGCCTTTAATTAACTGGTGCAAGATGTCAGGCGAGAGGAGACGGTATATGTCTGCACGAGGGAAGTCGTTTGTAAAAGGCTATATAGAAAGCGGTGAGCAATTCGATACTCAAGTTGACGTTTGTAGACCCAGACGAACTCACAACCAGATCACCGACAATACCAAACTCATCCCACAAGGTGTCGAGGTCCAGTTCATCAATAAGCAAATCAGCATGTTCCCGCGATCGCCACAGGCCACCAGCATCCAGATCGGTCCGGTCAGCAAGGCACCTAGTCAGAGCATGTTAAACGATGAGCATGCTCAACATAAAAGAAGATTTGCATACCTTGCACACCAATTGCGAACAATGCAAGCCAACAGGGCTTGCTCCTCGTAATCAGCTATATATGGCCCAAGCCCATAAACAACACGTCGGTAATAGTTGTCGGTGAAACGGACAACATCCCAGTGTGTCATAAAGGGTTTCAGTACGGAAAGAATATGGGCGAGTGAGACATGAAATAATTGTCGACGGAACTTGCGAAAGCGAGCCGTCTTGGCTTCCTTTCGTGTAGCTAGTTTTGATACTCAATTAGTCCCAAGACTTCGACCAAAAAGTAAAATACCTACTCTTGGGATTGGCGAGAAATCCGATAAGGACAACACCATTACGGTGAGAACGCCTGGCACTGTTGTGCATGTTGCCAATGGATAGGTACAACGGGTAATAGTCATGTTGACCTGTAGCAACTGACACGGTTGTCTTGTCGCTCCCAAGAATAACAGGAACAAAAGAAGCACCTTCACATTCAGGATGGTCTTGTGCGATCGTGTCCTGCTGCATTGTGAGGAATACATCAATATCAAGAAGATTCAACAGACCGCTTGATCCCAAGCCCAGTCGCCTGACATGAAATCTTGAAACCGACGTTCATTGGTTTGCTTGTCATATTCCCGGTATGGTCGGTCATCAATTTTCAAAGCAAGAAGGGGATTTGCTAGTAGATTGTGGATTGTCCGACGAGGACAGCGGTACCATACATCATAGTTGTCCTCCATCCAAGGGGAAAGCCCATCATTGTCATCCACTATCCCTGTATATTTGACCGAAAAACATTCCCATTTCTCTTCTCCTTGTTGTATTGCGTCAATTGTCTGGTAAAGGTCTCTGTGGTTGGCAAAAAGCGGACGGCCACCTGCTTCGCGGAGTGATTCGGCCCATATGTCTAACAGCGTATCAATTTGTTGTGCAGGCATCTGATTCCGCGTGTAAAGAAAGTCGGCAAGTTCAAATTGAACTCGACTGCGAAATGGAGCCCAAACGTCTGCTGGACATGGCTCTGTAGGGCTCGGAGGAGCACCGGGCGGTAGAAAGACACCATTTGAGTCACATGGACGCCCTGTTCAACATTTGATATGAGATTTGCTCGAGATTGAGTAAAATATGTGACGGACCTGTTAAGAGCGGGTGATAGTTCCGTAGAACTGCATTGCCCGGGCCATGATATTCTGCATCAAAGTCTTGGTCCGGAAACTGAGGAAACCAGTCGTCATGAGGTTCGTGAGGGGATGGAGCACGACGAGGTAGAGGGGATGGAGTACGAGGAGGTGGAGATGAACAAGTCGGAGAGGGTGGACGAGGATGTTTGGCATGGAGATGCTGTGTTAAGCCCGACCGATTTTTGAACCAACGGTTGCAACCCAGTTTCGGGCAAGGGTAGCGAAGTTGGGTATGTGATGGGGCAGGCGGCATCAGTTACCGAGTTTGGGGTGAGGGGTAGGAGCGGGGGCAGCGGGAACGAGGGAGGTTTTTGGGAGAGTAAGTTCTGAGTTGAATTAAGAACGCCCTGTCGGACCTTAGAGACACAGAGGCGCAGGAGCCATCTACTAAGCAAAGGGACTAGTGCAGGGTCAGCTCTATAAAAAAGCGGAGTCAATTGGTGAATAGAACCACCCACCTTTTTTCTATCTGACCCGCCTCTCTCATTGCACTTACTGCCCCTCCACTGTCCCTACCATATACATTCATTCCACACCTTCCTTTTGCTTTCATCATGGTAGCGCCCAGTCGACTCAGAGTGCCGCCGGTGGGTGAAACTCAGCCAGCTGAGCCTTCTCCTCGCCGCACTCGGCCATCTAATGCCACTTGGCGACCTGGCCAACCCGACAAGCCTGCTCCTCGACGCACATCTGCACAGAAGCGTGCTGATGAGGAACAGGTCAAACAAGCCAAGGAAGCCAAGGCAAATGCTTTGAAAAATGCTTACCAGCGAATTGCCTCATTGCAGGCAGGTATGGTTAAGGAGCAATCTGACTCGAAGAAAAACAGAGCAGCTGTGCCCCCAAAACCTCGTATTGTAAAGAAGGCTCGAGTAGAGATGCCCGTGATCCTAGAACCACGTTACCCTCGTAAGCATCTAGACTTAACCTAAGCTCACCCGAAATCATTCATCTTCTTCATAGACCTTGAGGACAAAGCTGGAATGTTGAGTCTTCGTGAAGTCCTCGCAGAAGCCACACGTCAGAAGCTGCGAGAAGCTGATACAAGCAGTGATACATTGGATGATGCTGGATCTCAGGCTCGGAAAAATAACTTACAGACATCTGTGCCACATGCCGGTGTGGCAGACGCTGACACTGGTGGTGAGAACCGCGAGTATTCAGCTCCGAGTCAAGCTACTAAAGTAAGTGACCAGCACTAAGTGAGACATATACTGACAAACTTACCTTCACATACAGTCGCATGTGATACAGGCCCAAGCAGCCATCACCGATGCTGACGGAGAGAGTGGCAAGCGCCAAGGCCGTACTAGTAACCTAGTAAGACTGAATAAATGACCTGGGTGTACGCAGGCTGACTACTAACATTTGGATACAGTCACACAGAGCGCACATTAGTGCTACCCTCACCAGCACTGATGATGAGAGCGATGAGCACCCGGCTAAAGTAAGTGATTAAGACTGACAAACTATGCAAGATATACACTGATGAACTCACTATACAGTCCCATGTGGCATGCGCGGGTCCAGCCATCACCGACCCTAACCGTGAGAGCGATCGTGATGCACATCCAGGTCTGGCCATCGACATTGACTCTGACGATGAAAGCGATGATGAGCGTCGCTTTGTGGGGAAACACCCAAAGGGTTTGGGTACAACTAGAGTGAGTAAACAAAAAAAGAATGACTCACGATGGCCGCTAATGCAGCATGTCCCCTCAGACCAAACTTGCACGAGTGGAAGAGGTTCTCGACCTCACAGAGCTCACGACTGGCAGTCCAATGGCGGGTCGTGAGCAGGCAGGACTAAAGCGCAAGCATAGCTTACCTGGTGACAGAGAGGAGCCCAAACCCGAGAACGAGGACGAGATGGAAGTTGACCCTCAGCCCGGGGCTGGAGGGGCACGAGTCACATCAAAGGCAAGTAAAAATTTTATATAATGCTGCCGCTCTTAACCCGTTGCACACAGACCGCCGTGGGTATCACCGACAGTGCTCCATTTAAGAAGGTGAAGACCGATGCAATGGGGACCGGAGATAATGTGACCAGGCCTGTCACATCGGCTAAAGGCATCACCCACGCTGTCTCCAAGAAAGCAGGTGCCAGTGCGGTGACGAGCAAAAGAAAGTACACAAAATCTGACCTCCCTGAGCTCATGCGAGACGACCTCGAGGACAGGTGGTCCAAGAAAGTGGTCCCAAGCCTTATATTGTGGTACGGGGATGAACGAAACATATGGTCTGTGGGTGAAGAAGACTTATCTGGTGTGCTCGCTACGATCATCAAGGCCATCTATCCCACATTCAACAAGCCAGATGAAACCCAATACGGATCGCCCATTTACGGCCTGGTATGTCTTACACTTGTCATTCACACTCCATATAGTGGCGTCTTTTTACTTATACTATCAAATGCTACTACGGACAGGCTGTTCAACGCCTCAATCGCTGGCGCAACCTGATTGGCAACGTTGCTTGTCAGATCGTGGCCAATTTCCTCAAGGACCATTCCGAAGACTTGACCATGCAAGAGTTTGCTTCCATTTTGTTGGAAGACCTCTCCTTCGCGTACAAAGATTTCGACAGTACCTCCCCCGACAAGGCTTTCCAGTCCGTACTCCTATTCAACCTCCTTGGGACCACCCACGTGCAGCAGACCTGCGGTTGGGTGGATATACCTAGCCTTGATCTTCGGTCGAAGTGCATCCATGGTGTGAAAGGTGCCATTGCTCTCTGTACTGCTGCGGTAAGTCCTACTGGCTTGCTCGGCTATCAGTCTAATGTTTTTGCAGTTGGAGCGTGCATTCAAATTTGCTGCGGATGGTCATCTCGAAAGGATCGTGCTCATGGCCGATGGAGAGGACTGTACCATTGATGAAGAGACCAATGAGAGCCTGGCGAGTGAACTCGACACGGGCAATGCAACCAGTGCTGCCAGGGTGCCAGGAAAACGGTCGGGCCGAAAGCTTCAAGTTCCCCGAATGCTCAATAAGGCGACCGGAAAAGAGAGTACCAAGAGTGCCGCTTTCTCACACCAGAACTGGGGTGGACAGACGGAAGCCTACTACCAATCAATCTCAAACCGAAACCTGGCGACAATTGGGGACATTGTTGCTGGCGCGATATGCCTGCTTGCCACTAGTACCGACCGCCTCCAGCTTCTCGAGTCCACCTCCGACGAGGATGCACTTGGCCGTGATCCACGAGCAAAGATGTGTATGCCCTACTATGCTCCTCAATTGCTATACCATCAGAACTGACACTATCGGACAGGATAAGGACTACTGTCTTCGTTCCTAGTATCAGGGTACCTTTTCGAGTTGTCCCTCCATTCATTCTGTCGTTCACAATCCGAGTCCCATAGGCCATAGTATACCCAACTCTTTACGGGCAATGTCTTTCCCCCATCGTTTACATCCAAGTCCATGGGCACAGTATACCCAACTCTTTAGCGGCAACATCTTTCTCCCGCGTCTTTCTGCTTCTGTCATATTGTGCATTTTTTTTGCTTTGCGGACTTGACTAGGTTACTGCTACTATGTAGTAGTACACTAGTTACTAGTAATTTGAACGCTTTTTCAGCTTTTTCAGCTTTTTTTCGTGCATGGCTACTGAGGAAATCCTGAAAAAAGTCACAAAAAGCTGCAAAAAAGTTGAGAAAAGGCAGAGAAAAAGCAGAGAGATCTGCTTCTTCGGCTTTTTCGGGTTGGGAGTGAGGACATGAAAAGAAACATAAAAGCAAGAAAAGCACAGGAAAAGCACGGAAAAGCAAGTCGCGAATTTACTGATGCTCCGAAGCCTCTGAGTCGTGAATTTCAGCCAAAAGTCCTCCATGGACCATCATGATGTTTAGGCGATTCGCCATCGAAAGAGTCCTAGTAAATCCAACACACATATGGGTTATTAATTGCGTGGTGGGTCAGCGTTTCAGTGCTCATAATTCACAGTCAAGCATACTATCAGCACCCATGCCGCACCCCCGGGCCATAACCGTCCTGACTCCTATGGACTTGTCGTCCAAGGTCCCCGCTCTGTGGCCCGCAAAGGGTGCAGACCTCAAGCAGCTTTCATTCGT
>JBBPJP010000319.1:0-28566 GCA_038088775.1 Boletus barrowsii
TAGAATAACGCTATATTGCATAGAACTAGCTTAAAGGAAAATACAGGTGAGAAGTACGAGACTATATATATGGTAGGCCCTTGGTCCATGCGAGGTAAGTATGCACAGCATGCACAGTAAAGCGTAGTCCGCAGTGACTATGGAGAAATATGAAATAAGGATGTGCAGTAAGGCGCAGTCCGCAGTAAGAGAATATGAAATAAGAGATGCGCAGTAAAGCGCAGTCCGCAGTAAGAAGTCTGAAGGAAAGACTGTGGACGGAAGCGGAATGAAAGACTAAGTATGGGTATGGGCAGGGCGCCGTGTGAGACATAAAGAGAAGTAGATCGAGAGAACGTATCTGGTAATGTGGAGGACGACTCCACTACGAATACAACCACGTATGGTGACGATAGAGCGAGACTAGGAACGGCAAGCGAAAGAGTCAATGAAAAGTGAAAGAAAAATGACTACCCCCTTCGTAGACCATAACACCATGCCTCAGAAGTAGAGTTCCTGGGAATGATTGTAGGAAAAGATGGGATTAAGATGGACAATATGAAGGTCAAGGCCATACTGGAATGGCCCACACCAAGAACCGTCAGAGGAGTCAGGAGTTTTCTAGGATTAGCCAACTTCTATTGAAGATTCATCAAAGACTACGCCAAAGTGGCCAGACCACTTAATGATCTTACGAAGAAGGAAAACCCTTTTGAATGGAAGCAAGAACAGCAGCAGGCGTTTGACATGCTGAAGCAGCATTTCACCACTGCCCCAGTTCTCGCCTTCCCTGATGAACACGCTCAGTTCCGCCTAGAGTGCGATGCCTCAGACTACGCCACAGGGGCAGTAATATCTATTCAGAAGGATGACAAATGGCATCCCGTGGCCTACTCGTCACACTCTATGTCTCTGCAGGAATGGAATTACCCCATAGCAGATAAGGAAATGCTCAGTGTTATCAGAGCACTCGAAATCTGGCGCCACTACCTGGAAGGCGCACGTCATGAATTTGAAATATGGAATGATCATGCCAATTTGCAATTCTATATGACTCGCCAGGATCTCAACCGGCGGCAGGCCCGATGGACGCAATACTTATCTAGATTTAACTTTAAATGGATCCAGAAGGCTGGCGCAACAATGGGAAAGGCAGATGCCCTTTCTAGACGAGAGGATCACACACTAGGACTCGAGGATGACAACAAAGGAGTATTGGTCATCACCCCGGAGAAGATTAGGACGCAAGTCCTGCTCTCCGATGAAGGGGACAATATCACAAAATGCATACATGATGCCTCATGTCACTTCAAGGAAGGAGACATCGCCAACTTATGTAATGATTGGGCGATATGTGAGGAAGAAGATGGATTCTTATATGACAAGTTCCACAGGCTGTACGTGCCTGATCACAAAGACTTACGCATGGAAGTCGTGAGACTACACCATGACACCCCTATGGCTGGACACGCCAGTTCAGATAAGACACTCGAACTACTGCAGCGCAGTTATTGGTGGCCGGGCTTAGCCACGTTTGTAAAAGGATACATCGCTAAATGCGATAGATGTCAGCATTTCAAGGGAGGTAACCAAGCCCCAGCAGGCTTGCTAAACCCCCTCCCAATCCCAGATCATCCGTGGGAGCACATCTCCGCTGACTTCACGACGGATCTACCCCTTTCACAGGGCTATAACTCCATTCTAGTCGTAGTGGACAGGTTCTCCAAGGAAGTGGAACTCATTCCCTGCACAAAGACGGCCACAGTGCTGGACACTGCTAAGATGTATATGAATAATGTCTGGAAGCATCACGGTCTTCCATCCACTATCACATCCGACAGGGGACCACAATTTGCCAGCCAAGTCATGGCAGATATCTGTGCTTCCCTTGGAATTAAACCTAAATTATCCACCTCGTTCCACCCACAGACTGATGGTCAGATGGAACACATGAATCGTGAGGTACAACAATTCCTCCGGCTCTTCACATCAGAAAAGCAAGATGAATGGGCAAACTGGGCCGGGGCGGAAAGTGGTCTGCCCTGGCATTCTTTCCCTATATGGCTTTAACCGTGAAACATTAATGACAGGGTGGATCCTCATGGAAGAGGGTAGCCAAAGCTTTACGGCATTGGAACCCATCAACTCAATTACTTCATATGGCCCAAGCCATTTCTCAGAGAGCTTCCGAGATGCTCGAGTGAGGCGTAAATTCGACGTGGACAGCCACACTTTGTCTCCAATAGTGTAGGTTGGGGCTTCAGAGCGATGCCTGTTGGCTGTGACCTTCATGTGATCCTGAGCCTTGGCCAGGTTATTTTTGACCTCATCAAGAGTCTGTGTGATATGTGACATAAAATCCTCGGCAGCCGGTGCCTTAGATGCACGAGGTTCTATTCCCATTCTAGGGGTGTAGGACTTAGTGACTGCAAAAGGGGACTTGCCCATTGTGGTCGCCTTCTTAGAATTAATAGAGAACTGGGCTAAAGCGAGCCAGCTTTGGTAACTGAGGATCGTGATGATGAGTATGAAGTTGATTATCTTGTTGACTCAAGATACAGGGGGCGTCGCCTGGAGTACCTCGTGCATTGGCAGGGCTATGATGAGACAGATAGGACATGGGAGCCCCGATCTAATCTGTCGCATGCCAAGGATGCCATCCGGGACTTTCACCAGGCTCACCCTTCTGTGCCGCGCGCTCTGCTCATGTCTCCAGGTGCCTTCTCTAATTTATTCCGTGAATGTGTGAACTATACCGTGGCTGACATGCGCAGGCTGCCCTTTGATCGTCTGGAAGTCGATCTTTAGGACGGGGGTGCACACGCCTTGTTGACACCTTGTTGACACCTTGTTGACATCACCCTACTTCTCGTACAAAAAGGCTTCTGGTCGAGCCTTTGCTCCCATATCACACTCCACACCCCACAATGTTCTCCCTCTACACCTTACTACTTCTCATCGAGGTCTACTTCGATATCCGCACCACTGGTCCATTCTATGCGCTCATCTCAATCTTATCCCTCATACTCAGCTCCCCCATCTTCATCTCTCCCTTTATTCATGCAACCACCTTCCCCTGTCTTTATGACGATGACCCTCTTGACGAGGACACATTCATCGATACTGCATGAAATCTGTTACAGAACTGGGCGGCAGGATACCTGGTTGAAGGAGTCATTTCCTACAGCATCCCCTACGGTACAGAACATGTACCAAGGAACACCACCCATTGGAATTTCGTCTACGCCAATCACAGTGAGGTGTACATGGCTAGAGGCGAAAGTTCCATCTGGAGGGAGCATGACGAAAACGTCTGGAATGAACCAGACCATCCAGATCTCCCACCAGTCACGTTCACCTTTGAAGAATGGGTGAACTCCGCTTTACTCCACTGGATTCCCCTCCTCCCTGATCCTGGCGAGGCAGTCGCCGATCTCTCCATCCTCTCCCCATTCCCAGAGAACGATGAAGACTATGGCATCAGTGATGACATAGGAATGCCATTCAACTTCTGGACATGGGACAATAGCTGTCCATACGTCGATCAGGCCCCTCACACGATGAACCCACCGGAAGACACCAGGAGAGCATTGATGCAATGGCACGCCTACATGGATTGGTCCAGACTCGTGGATAACTGGCAGGACTTTGTTGCACAACAGCAGGAGGATCCCCCTCTAGGTAATCAGCAGGACTGGCCGGAAGATTTTGAGCAGTAAGATCAATCAGGATGCTTGATCATAGGACGGGGAAAGTGTTACGATCGCCTTCATCCCCTATTCGCCCCTATTCGACCTTATCATTTTCTTTTCGCTTTTCACCTGATCTAACTTACATGCGCCAGATGCATGCCCCTATGCTTCCTATCACACATGCACACCCCGCACACATTTCATCTCCCACATCCACACTTCCTTTCACATTACTTACATGCCTTTGCCTCATGCTGCCACATACATGCACATCACGCATGTAAGGCTATGTCTTCCATTCTGCCACACCTCATGGATGCTGCACCTCTTTCATCATACCAGTGCTAGCTCATGTTTCCCTCATGGTAATCATAGATACAACTACAATAGGTACAAACATGTAGACTAGTATATAAATCCCCAATGCAGCGCCAAGAGGACCTCAGTCTTGTCCTCTTGGAGTTTCCCCTACAGACTCTCCTCTCATAAGACTCATTCTTCTCTTTGGGCTTTTCTTAGTCTCAAGCGACCTAGCAAGTATGGCTTCACCAAGCGTGAGTCTGTAGGGTCGTTTCACTTTCCCTACCTTGATAGGTTTGGTGTGACTTTTGTTCTCCCAAGTTGCAAGGAAGATACATGTAGTATCGAGGCCTATTCAAGATGGTCGTTCCGGGTTGAAAATGATTGTTCGACAAGGGACATACCTCGATGGACAAGATCGCTGGAGTGTACGGCATTCAACGCAGACAGTATCTGAGCGAGGTAATCCTATACATGCAGTGCTGGTAAGTCTATGATACATGGCAGAAGTTCAACACATCTTACAGCAGCCCTATCTTCCCGAAGGCTGTCACAATCCTCTAAGACATCTTGCAATGTGAGGGCAGGACGTTGTTCAGATAGAATTGCCAACTGAGGAGGACCAATGTGAGGAAACAAAAGCTTAACAGCAAGAACGCTTAGCAAGTTCGAGTGGTGCACTTTCACAAGACTTGTATCTCGCCCTCAAGCTGTGCAAGCTTCCTCTTGCCTGTAATTAAATTAGTCATGAATGCAAGGGGGTAGTAATGCATAGACGGTTACCTTGGGAACTGACATAGTAATCAGAGCTGAACTCAATCGTATGAACCTCGAGGGGAAGCGTGGCATGGACGTCATCGCACAAAGGATCGGCGAGGTATGTCACGCCCAGACGTTCTACAATGTCGTTTGAACAACAACAAAAATATCGAAAGGATAACAAAACTTTGCGAGGATGAAACATCTTCACGGCATTAAAGCATATGCCCCTAAACTCCACCTTGATGGGGAATGACTCTGTTAACGTGTCACTGACAGACAGCACTTCGGTGGCATCGGATTGGGCCCTTCGCTGAGCTGCTTTATATTGCATTTCTTTCGCAATTAGGTGTTTCTGTGCATTGGCTTGGAGTTGTTCCTGGAGTTGCTCAGCAACCCTAGCAGCAAGCTCAGATTGACATTCGGCCTCAGCCTCTTCTCTTTCTCGCCATTCCTAGTGCAACATGTTCAGAATCATTGGGATCAATAATCTTGTACGAGCCTACGCGTTCTTCTTGATTTGCACATCTTGTCATCTCCGTGGCAAGCAAACCAGACACCTCACTTGGTGGCTGGACCCAGTCATGCTCAAGCCGTTGTAATGATCTGAGCATAGACATTGTGTGTTCATTTCCACCAGATCGGCGCATATCAGAGCAACGCACCTAAAACACCATCTCCGACCCTCGCAACCTCTGAGCTTCACGACAAATTTCCCATGACTTTATGATGTTCTCATGTACTGTGACACAGCATTCCACTTCCCCAATGCCTTGGCTGATCTGTGACAAAAGGAGCTGGTTCTGTCCTCCCTGGTTGTTTGATCACTGTGCGTTCAATGTGACTCTCACCCAGCTGTGTTTGGGAAACTGAATATCAATTTTGTGGATGGTGACGGCAACCAAGGTATGTTCAGAACCACGTGATCCAGATGTCGCGCACTGCGTATGCACCAAGCTGTTTGGTTTTGAGGGGTGGGACTCAGAGTACTTTGTATATAACTGGACTCACTCTCCAGAACTCAAACGAAAAAAGAACGATGTGATAATCATGAGGGATGGTAATACGCAAAGAACAGCATCGAGGGAACAGAACAGCAAAAACACAAGTGACTCAAAGGACAGACATTCACTTCTTCGGGCGACCTGTCCTTCTTGTCCTCCTAGCTTGATTTCCTGCATCATCCAGTCGAGGTTGTTTACGACTTGCATCAACTTGACCACCTCTGCAGCGCTTGGAACTGCCACCACTGTTCACTGAATTGTCCAGGCAGCCCTGTCGAAGGGCACTGAGGGATTGGACTACTTTCAGTTTCTCGACCCCCTCCTGCTTCATTTTATGAAACCTGGCATGGGCATGCGTCAAATCCTCTTCCGAGGGGGTATCTTCGAGGGACTTGTCATCTTCGATCGCCTGCCGCATGTTGGCTAGGATCTTGATGAAATCTTTATGTGTGATTGGCTCGGAAGTCCTCATGAAACATCTCTGCTCCGTCGACCAGGCCCACGAGAAGTACTGTAAAAGTTGCTTCATTCCTTCCTCAAAGGCTGGGCCTGCCTTAGCCCCTTTGCGGAAGTAAGGCAAGATGGAGTTGAGGACCAGTCCCTCATTGCAGCTAACTCTCCACTGATAAACATCTTGATAAGTGCAAGAATGGAGGCCAGGGATGGCCCAGACAGGCACTCCTGGGCAGTTGGGGCTATCAACAGGCTTCCGAACATTGCCTGGGAAGGATTCAACAGGAGGCTTGCTGGTCACCAGGTGGCGGACAACAGTTACGTCTTCGGGGGAGCCAGAAACGAAAGGGGAGGATAGCCTGGTTGACAAGTGAGAAGCAGAGGAGGGTGGATTCGTTCCATTGGAAGCAGACGTGGTGCCTGATGTCGCCAGGTGGCAAACAATGGTTACATCTTCAGGTGTGGTGGGAACAGAAGAGGAGGATGAGCTGGTCGATGACTAAGAAGTAGAGGATGGATCCGTTCCGGTGGAAGAAGATGTGGTGTATGCTAAGGAGGCTCCTGAAGGAGATGTGAGATGTTCATTGGTGGCGTCCATCCAGTCTCAGTGATAGTTGAAGGGCCCAGCTAGATTGATGCATATTGTCCACAATACCCGACTCGAGATTGTGATGTGCGGCGTGACGGATCTGGCCTGCCTGACCCTTCTCAGTGAGGAGTTCTGTTTCAAGGAAGGGAAATGTGCCCTGCAGCGCCAACAAAGTCAACATAAAAAGGAGAGAAAGATGTAAGCCTACCGTTACGAAACACTGCTTCTCTGTGCCGGAAGACACTGCAAGTTTTCCAGTCTTCATGGGAGTCCATAAGTCTTGTGCTAAACCCCAGTCCCCCAGAATTCCAGCGCGCTTGACACGACTGGCGGGAACATAGTCTTCCTCATTGAGATCCACTATCCTCATCCACAGATTGTTTTCGCTAACATCACAATGCAAAACGCCCTTCAACATGGCATTGTAATGGGCTACAGGAAGAACATCAGTAGAGCTCCAGAGGGGGGCCTGGTTTCGGAAGACTTACCAGCAAGCCCTCCCATCACTGCATTTATCAACTCGTAACGACAAGAGAACCAAGTGATCGGCACCGCGCAGGTGCGAGATAAAGTATGTATGTGCCTACGATTTTCACACATGAGTGGGAAAGGAAAGCGGAGCAGAATGTTCAGCGTTGTGTCCTGTTTGAGTTCTGGAACTGAGGAAGATGGTTTGTTGAATTTGAAAACGAAAGCATCCGGAAGATTGCAGTACGGTTCTTCGACCGCAGCCATGATAGGTATCCCAGGCAGATTCTGAGAATAATCCCAAGGGTCCAGAGTCTCGACACAACCGTCAAAAATGTGATACTTGTCAACAGGTCCAAAAATGGACCGTTCTTCAGGATCTTCAATTGCACTGGGCGATCGCTCAACAAGGAGGTTGTGGATGTCGACATCAGTGAGGACACCAGCCGGAAGCCAGCAGTCTTTGAGGATGCATGGCCTGAGGGGCTTGTGTGGACCATCTAGCAGGGCCATGCAGAGACAAACTAGGGTTCCTCTTCCTTCCATTCTGAGGGACCTGAATAGAAATCTCTTTAATTCAACCCCGATAATTTTCTGGACTCGGAAGGCGACATTGGTGAGAACGAATTCATCCAATCCTGTCCACAAGGGAGAAGCGGAAGTGGTAGTGAGAAGGATATTAAGGAAAAGGAGGGAATTATCGTCAATGTCAAAGGGTTTTGTGATGATGGTGCAACCGCGAATGAAGAACACTATTGTCAATTCTTTCCCACACAGCGACATCCCAACGAAGAAACGCTGAGAGAACTGAGATGCTGAGACAAGCCTGGCCACTTCCATGAGTTGATGGATAGATTCCTTCCATAGATGCTGGCTGGAATTCTGTTTGACCTCGCAATAACAAAGCATGTCGCTCAAACACAGCTTGGTGTCGGATGAGGGCTCATCTGGAACAAGGATAATGTCTGGTTTTCGCTGATCACTGAGGAGTCGGTTGTGATGACTATGCCATTTGTACTGAGGCCGCCCCCCTGCGCATGTTGCTATCTATAAAAATGGTATTACAACATGTTGTGTAGATTCGTCCTGCCACTCACCATGTTGAAAAGATGAGCGACTTGGTCCTCTGCTTGCCTACTGACAGCCTCATCATTACGAATCCACTGCTGCTCCGGGGGACCCGTGTATAGGCCGATTTCACAGAGGTACTGGAGGATGCGGGTCAGGGCACCCTTAGGTGCCTGGTCCGTGGGGGCGTAGTAGCTGCTCGGTAGGGTGCAGAAAGGGAAGCAGAGTGCGGGATCGCAGTTGTCATTGATCGTCAGACCTTTCATTACATGTTTCACTATGGCGTTGGTGAAGTCATGCAAGAGCTTGGGAAGGCGTTCAGGATGGGTGCGATAGAAAGAATTCAGCTGTGGGAGCGAATTAAATTGAAACATTACTGTAACATTCATTCCAGTGCTGAAACAGCTTACCATGCATGATATGGGCGGACCTTCACTCCCAGTGAGAAAGCATAATATGGGTTGCTAAGTGTAGCTATTTGACGATATGTAAGCAATGGCGAACTAGGCCAAACTATTGTCAACATACACTTCAGTCCGCTACTTCGTCCAGCATAGCACTGACTCATAGCAGTCATCATTACCATCGCCTGTAGCAATCCGAGTTATTTTCGGTCTGATCTCGTCAGTCCATCCCTCCGTGTAAACGTCCATGCAAATCCATGTCGGAGCCAACGGTATACTGGTGCGTTTGTCGTTGATACTGCAAGGGTGTTCAGATGGCCTTGAACACACTGAAAACTTGGCAGAGACAATCAGCAGTGTCCGACTTATCTGTCATGCCGCCAGTCGCAGCCACCAACTCGGGCTCCAGCTCATTGTCTTCAAGCTTGCCAAGCTCGCCCCTTTTACCGTCAGCCATAGCAATCAGCGCTGTGAATGGTGGTTTGTCATCTTCACTGGCAGCATCTAGCACACAAAGTTCACCTATCGTACTGCCAGCCATAGCAATCAGTGCTGGTTCATCATCTTCACTGGCGGCATTTAGCGCACAAAGTTCGCGTATCATACTGCCATCTGCAACATTCAACTTCAGCCCCTCGTCTTCTAGTTCACCAAATTCACCTGTCATACCAATAGTGTCTCGAGCAATCGACTCCAGCTCACCAAGCTTGCCTGTTTTACCGCCACCAGTAGCAATCAACACCAACTCATCCGAATCACTTCCAAGCTCATCCATCCAAGTCTTATCACCACCCATGGCCATCAACGTTTCAACTCTAGCCCGTCCTCCGAGTCTTCAGGCTCATCGAGTTCTTCTGCATTACTCTCAACTGACTCTACCTTTTTGTCAACAGAGGATGTCGATTCTGGGGCCATATGCCAGGCCAACATAAAACCGCGGCTCGTTGTTCGTGTAAAAAACCCACTGTAAGGTCTGTATTCATGCTAAATGGTCTGATGTGCAAGTCTTTGGCCAGGTTTTCTGTGGACCGTGAACTTCCTGCAATGAAGAATGTTAACCAAACCATGCCAACCCGGGACAGCAGAAGTAATCACCAAGGTTGCTAGTCTACCGATGCAGATGGGTTAGCAAGTACAATAATGCAAGAAGCGGAGCGGGGCCTCGGAGGGAGAAGGGGCCAGGGCAGAGTGGAGAGGGAGTGCGGTAGCGTGCGGGATGGCGGGTTCCTGCTCCTGGCATAGATTGGCATATCTTGATGGGTTTGTTGCCTCATAGCTAGCGCTAGAATGGCATATCGTGCATGCGAGCATTTCAACCCGGGGGGGATCATATGAGAAACTATGGACACTATTGGCATATTCTCGAACATTTGTACATACATTAACATGTAATCTAAACCTATGATAGTGCCCATTTGGTATGCGTGTACACGGAAAGCTACGGACTACTTCAGCATAGCCCTACACGCTTCCCCATATCACCATTTCTCACTGGGCCGGAACAATCGCTTCGTTGTATGTATGAGCGTCAAAGGCTGTGTCGCCCGAGTGCGCAGTACTCTCAAGCTGTAGTTTTATGGTACGAGTTATGCCGGAGTGAGGGGCCGGTATGAGGTGTCTTCAAAGATTAATCGACTATGTTTGTATGTGAATTCGACACAAAATCAGGTTCTTCTCAAACATGTATATATGCTCTTCACCCATGCCAACCTAACAGCGCCAATATTGGCAATTTGGACGAATGTCAAAATGGAATATATGTCCTACTGACCGAAGCGGAAGCAGATCAGAATCCGCACAACAATTGACATCCACCAGATCGGTCTCCCCGCCTGTCTCACCGAGAATAGCATCAAGAAAGTAAAATGGCCCTGTCCAGACTATCATTAGCTCGGTAACACAAGAGCCGCAAGTGAGAAAGGTACCTTGCGCATGCAAGACAGGTGAGGTGGGGGAAATGACCTTCAAGGAGGACTTCGGCAATGCTGCCTTCATCAACATCGCCACCTTCGAGCAAGACTTCGGCTGCACGCTCTCTGATCCAACCCGGGATGATCAGAGCCCCTCTTCCTGTGCTTAACTGTTGTGATGCTGGTGGCACGACGCGCAGGCGGATATCTGTCGCAGTCGAGTGCTTCATGTATATATTAGCAAGCATCTGAAGATGGCCCTCTCTGCCGCCTGACTCAGATTGTTGAGGAAGTGAGATCACCTCGGACTCGGATGAGGCGTGCTGTGACGAGCTGAAGCCCTCCACCGCCTCCGATGCATGTGAAAATTCTGATTCCGACATGGCAGCGTCGCTAGAGGAAGGGAGATCTGATTCTGAGGCAGGCGCACGAGACGAAGCACGCATTGATTCATGGTTTACCTCGAGTGCGGTGCTGACGAAGCAACAGCTCTTCGACGAGCGTGTCTGTCAGAATTTCTTGTGGCACATGGGTGGTTCTACTTGATAGTGGAGTGTTGAGATCTGCTGGAGGTGGTATGTGAGCAGTGAACCAGCTAATGGCGTGGTTCAAATGTGAGGAAACATTGGTCGGGCAGCGAATATCTGCATTCCTTGTCATTAGTCGGAAGAGGTGCCATATAGCGAGTGCCTGCAGTTGGTGGTGTAATGCGGTGATTACTGCAGAGCATATGTACCCGTAACTCTGGTTGTTGTTGGTGTTGCTGTGAGGGTCACCGAGTTTGGGTTGGTTGGGTTCGTGATTGCAGAGACATTTTGGGCACACAATCAGCCTCCCGGCAACCTCGTCGGGCTTGCCGCCAACAATAGCAGACTATCCAACACTGTAGACAAACGAAAATTGTAACAATGCACACATCCAATCAGCACGTACGTTTTTGACCCGTACGATCACCGCCAACTGTTCCTTTGTGCGACATAAGCAAAGTTCCCAGCTTGCGCTCCCTTTACATTGGCCAGGCAACGTTGTTGCATGCGCAGGCAGTTGACGGAATGCTTCGTCACAGAAGAGTGGCGCATCTGGGGGGGTGATCTGGCTGGTGGACATGTACTCGGTTGCAAAGAGTCTTGTGGCTTATGTAATGCGACTTTGGCCCTTGGACTTCCGAGTCGCCAACTACTAGTAGTAGTAGTGCTACTACTACTACTTCAAGAGTACGCCCCGTGGCGGGCACGAGGTTGCTTGGCTATTCCTACAACGACCTCGTTGTGCTTCAAAGGTTCGTCTCTAGCACCTATGTACTCACTAGTGCTGTTTTATGAACAACCTCTTCTTCTTTTCAGGACCAGCCTCTACGCGCGCTTGACGCTCTCTGGGTCGTCAACGATCCTCTCAATGACAAGAAGCGTGGATCTTTATGGTACATCAATCTCCCCAGTTGTTTGTTCTTCGTGACTATCATCCGCCAGGCGCAACAACTTGGGTGTGCACGAGTGACCATCGATACTTGTGCATTGGTCCAGAAAATTCTTGCCTGTTATCCCTCAAAGTTCATTGGTAGGCGAATATTTTGTGCGAGCGTCCCTCAGTTCTCATATAGTTGATTTGTCAGTATTCCGCGAACTGTTCAGAACTCAGACAATGCTGGATGTGACACCGCCGAAATCCACTTCGAGACTGCCGCATTCTCAGGCTGAGATCCTAAAGCAACAAAGAACACCAACGATTCTATGCTACCTGAGTTAGAGGCAACCGACGTACGAACCATCTATCATTTCATTGTCATTCCGCTGATGCTTGATCAAGGTCAAACAGTGGACTTTCGGAAATCATGGGAAACCATTCACACCGCAAGATGGGGAGCAACCTCCGAGAATTGGTTTGATCTCACCCTTGCTTCCCATAGCTTTGGTCTCATAACGGATCCATCACTCAGCTCGGGGAAATCCAGAGCCACAGAAGGTCGGCGCGTTTGGTGTCGGTGAGTGTGAACGTCCCTTGGAATGCACAGAACATGCCTGAGCTATTCTCAAGTTTCTTCAGTGTGTTTTCCGTTACGGAAAGGCCATTGTGTCGTCTAGGGGTAGGATACATCTTCCCCAAGAAGATTCCAGTCTTACTGAACACTAGTTAGATAGGGAAATGGATTTCTGGTGGGACGATGACAATCAGGTGTAAAGATCAATTGATCGCTACTGCCACTTCCTGACCTTCCGTCTAGCTGTGCTACCCGCGCAATGACCTCCCCAAAACAATGAGCAGAAATCTATGGATGACATTCAAGTTACCACTACGAAAAGCTGCTCCGATGCCACAAAGATTCTCAGAACTGATGCAATTCCTTGCATCATCCATCGTTTTCATGGTTCATCTGAAAGAGGTGACCGTGTTCTTCGATCACTATTATGTGGGGCAGGTCAAGAAGTCTCGGGGACAGTCTCAGGCAGTTCCGATTCCCACTGAGTTAGGATGATGGAGTCCCAAGAAGAACATGGCTGTGAAATCAGTTCAGCAATACTGTTAGTCTTTCTGTCGCTTGTGTAATGATTCTTACACCTCGCTAGCCATCGTGCTTGAAGCCAAAATCCCACCATTTGGTTTGCACGAGACAAAGGGCCTCACCGTGTTCACAGCAGATGTGGATCTCTCCATCGGCAAGAACTTGTCGGACGAATTGAACCGCTCTACAAAGAAGAATCCGCCCTCTCACCTCAAGTATAGTTTGACATATGTAAATACTCGGTTCCCCATGTTCTTGATCGCTTATTAGTTTCACAAGATCGGAAAAAGTGAATACGATCAGAGCCGGATGGACAAACAGAATTACTCCTGCGAATTCCCGTATCCTTTCCAAGGGCTTCACATTGATCTGGACGGGTAAGCAGCCATATGTGTCGGCGACGCCTGTGGTCTGACAGTGGAACACCAGGGCTACGCACACATGGATCTACATTGTGAGCCTTTACGCAGTTGGGTCCTAATATCTGCTGATGTCACTCTGCTAGGGTCATGCCACCGTGGAAACAACAGGCATTGGCGGTCAGATGGCATCCCACTTCACCCCCATGATAGAGCGCAAGCGCATAGATTTCTCATGGGTCTCAATCTGCATGCTTGGGTGGACGTGTACTCGGAAAGTATGTGGGCCGACCACGGTTGCAAAGATCGTGATGTAGAGTCTCGTGGCTTATCTAATGTGACTTTGACCCAGTGTCAAAATTGGCCAGTTTCCCGTAGCTCTATTAGACGATGGGAATGCCATCCCACACTCCATGAACCATGCCATCATGTTTTGGCACATGTCGACACGTTTGCAGCTCGCTGTCATTCAAGACCCCCAAGACACACAATCGATCGCGTTTCCTCTGAATGACAGATTCTTAGCAGTTGGCGGGGATCACTTCAACATCAGCGTCAAAGTTCTCTCTCGTATCACCGTAAGCATCGTTTTTCGGCGCATATGATTAGCTTTTCCCCCTCGCTCTGGTTGTCGTTCTCTGTAGGATCCAACACCGTCCTTGTCTCGTCTACACCCCACTCTGAAGGAATCAGACGTCTGGATCGACGACGCTGCACTCGACTCATGGAAAAACGATCAGCTTGCAGATGTGGAGGCACTCTTGACCGCAGCGATTGACAAGTCTCGGAATCCAAACCATCATGTACTCGCTAGCCAGCTCTTGTTCGAGCTCATCTGCAACACCGGGACACAGCGCTTACCGATGCCGAACTGGTGCACTTACCTTACCTATCTGATTCTGACACCGATTTATACCAAGGCCACCGATGTTCAGCCATCCGTCATGGCTACATTGCAAAGGGGGGTAGCACATGTCAGTAATGGAGCAAAGGACAAGGGCTATCGGGCACGTTGCTTTCGAGTGCTCCCATTCGTCCTATGTGACCTTTCTTCTTTTGATTGAAGTCTATATGTTCGATCTCAATTCCTTTCAGTTGCTTATATCCCTCAGGGTATCATTGTATTTATGGCGGGAGAGTGGGAGGATGCGATAGTGCGCCTGGACGATCTCATCGATATGGTGCATTACAACGCGATCTGCTACATAGTTCAGGCAAGGCTATGGTGTGCGACCACCCAGCTATTATCATCGCTCACGCTTCCGACGGGCGTGTATGCATCTTCTACTTGGAAACTCGTACATCCAGTGCAGTAGCTACGAGGGCGCAATAACATCGTCTGAACGTGCACGGTCACAGATGCGACACCGCAAGAGCGAATCGCACATGGTGGTCACACTGGTAAGCTTTCTAGATCGAAATCGCTCGCCTTCCCTGACAGATATTTGGATGGAAGTTTGATTACCTGAACATCATGATTCAACAGCGTCTGTGTGAGGCCCTGTATGCGGCGGGTCGCACCAAAGATCCACCGAACATTTCCACCAAATGACAAATGGATCGGAAGAAGAAACGAGTTTGGAGGGTGAACATCTGGAATGGGTGGCTGGTGAGTGGTTGCGTACTCCGTGCATGTCATCGCTTATGTACCGTTTCTGCTAGGCTTTAGAAAGTGTTCCCTCGAAACGTTGGAGCATCTGGGAGATGTAGCAGTGGACACACAGTGACACAAGGGAGCCATCATCCACTACACGACCACAATGTCCCTCAAACCAACCACCCCACAAGACATTCTTATCAAACGAAGCAAGGCATTTGTAAAAATTGGCTCATGGAAAGAGGCCATAGACGACATGGACCTGGTACATCATTTTTACCTCCCTTATCCATCTTGTTGATGTTCTGACATCAGCTGATTGCACTTGATCTGTTATCGCCATCTGGCTACAAGATAAAGCATGCGGCAGCTGTGCTCAACTTGATGCAGTTGAAGATAGCAGAGTCGCCTGATCCACATTCGTCGTGAGTAGTATCCTCGTTACTAGGGATGAATTTTTCACATTGTTCGACAGAGTATGGTGACCAGTACATCAGCCCGTCGACCATACAAGCAACGATTCGTAAGATTGTCCAGAAGACCATCCGTCATCTGCCACGCGTGCTCGTCGACACGACCACAGGTTGTTGTCTCCACGATAGAGCTGAGCAAGCGTCCGCATTCGAGTCCAAACCAATCTTTAAGGAGCTTGTATCATCCATGACCACACACATCGACTACGTTCGCATCAAGCATGAAGTGCGACAATACTTCCAATATGTCATGTTGTCACACAAATGGGAAGACAACGAACCACTGTACTGCCAAGTGGTTTCACGTAGCCGCGTGCGATCCGGCGGAATCTCCCACCCATGACAAGCTACAAACATTTTGCAAGATTGTCCAGGACGCTGGGTTTATTTGGGCTTGGAGCGATACACGCTGTATTGATAAATCAGGTCATTCTGCCCTTCAAGAAGCCCTGGTGGCGATGTTCAGGTGGTACCAGGGCTCGGTCCTGACGATCGTCTATCCCTGCGGTATTCACTCCTCGTTGTTGTGTGGTGCTCTCGTGAGGAGCATCTGGAATACTCGTGCATGGACCCTTCGGGAATACGTCGCGGCCAAAAGGTCATCCACTTCTACATGGAAGATCGCACACTCTACCTCAACCTGGATGTAGCAGACCATAAGGAACTGCCGGAAGTCATTTTGGAGATGAAGGAAGCTACCGGGGTCTCTGCAGAGCAATTGGTGGAGATCCGTCCAGGCTTAACGAGCATTCGGGAGAAATTGCATCTCGCCTCGACTCGGAGAACAATGTACGTGGGAGATGTTGCATACTCGTTACTCTGCATTTTCTCTGCCGTTGGTATACCTGCAATATGCAGTGAAGGCGAGGCTTCTCTAGGTCGTCTATTGGCAAATGTTATCATCAGGTCTGGAGATGCGAGTGTCCCTGCGTGGACTGACGAGTCTAGCCACTTCAACAGCTGCCTACCCACCTCTCTCACCGCATTCAACAGGCTAGCAATGTCCCATCTCCCTCAACCCATCCAGCACTTTGAGATGGAGCATATCATCACAGGGTTGTGTACTCCTTCATTCGACCTCGATGAGGCCTTAGCGCTATATGATCGCCTTAATGGCCTTGGGGAAAGAAATAGCGATTGATCCGCTTCAGAGAACATCTCCCCTCGTACAGGAGGTGTGGCCATCACCGCATGGAGTGGGAATCATTGTCCTTTAATTCCTATCTTCCCAATTCTCTCACTATCTGTAACCAGACGCTATATAGCACTGGATATTACCAAATTCGACGCATACACGGAAAAGCTGCGTACCGCACTTGGCACAACAAGGCGCCTTATTATTCTACAACAAACTCAACCGACTGCCTCGAGCGACCTTCTCAAAGTGCTGCTTACAGCTCCCGTGTATTGCGTTCCCTGTGGTAAAGATCAGCATACAAGAGCTGGATGATGGTCGGGGACGCCTCTGTCGCATAATATAGGCAAAGTCAAGTTTAGGACTTTGTACATCCTTGGCTGTATGGCCTTCGATATCCCCTTAATGGGATCAGGTCGGACAACGGATGAAAGTGTCTAGCTCAGAGTATGAGCTGGAGCCTGGAGCCTGGGTCCAATGTGGGTTTGGATGATACGCTAACCTCTCCTTTACAAGTCAAGCCTTCAGCTCGGGTGGGCAAGTATACGCAGGCTTTGCGGCTACTCGCCCGCATCCGGCATCCATTCGATGCGTTGGAGAAGCAGTCGACTGGTCGGTACAGGCATGTTTCTGCTGAGCATCAGTCCATCCTTCCAGGAGTCCCATACCAGCAGAATCCCGAAGGTATAAATCTGAATGTGTCGGAGATCGTTCGAGTTGGGTGGTGTATGTCGATCGCTTTGCCGCCTCGCGATTTAGTCGGCCCTCTTCAAACTTTCGACATTGTCGGACGGACACGATACTGGCACCTTGGCACCAGATGGGGGAAGAACTGCGCGCAGTCCAGCTCCTCTGTTTGCATCCTCATCACTGCTCGGCCCAGATTTTCTTGATGGGTCTTTGGTCAAGTACCTTTTGCGTGCGTTCATAGCTTCATTCTGATTCTGGCCATATCCCAATGCCCCCAGTGCCCCTATCATGTCTCCAAACTCCCCATCACATTTCCGACGCTTCCATGTCCCCATTGAGTTCCCCATTCTCCAAAAATACACCGCAGGGAGGCTGATAGCAATTGTGGGCCTCAGTTACAGCTTTTCTTGAATGTCCGGTAACCTTTGCTCGTAGCTCTCGGTTACTGCAGTGCTTTGTACACTGATTGGTTTGGGCGACCTTTGAACGTTTGAACTTCCGATACGGTTGATCGCTTGGCCATCATTCCTGTTTTTTTTTTTTTGGACAAGCGATGACATTATGTAGCAACCAAATAATCTAGTCCCACATAATACGCTAAGGCAGGTGTCAGAGACACCTGGTCCATCATTCCTGTTTCGATAGAAACTTTGAACCTCCGATACTTGATCGCTTGGCTACCATTACTGCTTTGATAGAAGCTTTGAACGTCCGAGTGAAACGACCCTATGGACTCACGCTTGGTGAAGCCATACTTGCTAGGTCGCTTGAGGCTAAGAAAAGCCAAAGGGGAAGATGAGTCTTAGAAGAGGAGGGTCTGTAGGGGAAACTCCAAGAGGACAAGACTGAGGTCCTCTTGGTGCTGCATTGGGGGTTTATATACTAGTCTACATGTTTGTACCTATTGTGATTGTATCTACGATCACCATGAGGGGAACATGAGTTTAGCACTGGTATGATGAAAGAGGTGCAGCGTCCATGAGGTGTGGCAGAATGGAAGACATAGCCTTACATGCGTGATGTGCATGTATGTGGCAGCATGAGGAGAAGGCATGTAAGTAATGTGACTAGGAAGTGTGGATGTGGGAGATGAGATGTGTGCAGGGTGCGCATGTGTGATAGGGAGCATAGGGGCATGCGTGCGGCACATGTAAGTTAGATATGGTGAAAAGCGAAAAGAAATGATAAGGTGAAATAGGGGCTAGGGGCTAAAGGCGATCGTAACACCGAGATGGTTAGTCGCTTGGCCACCGTTTGACAGAAGCTTTGAACATCCGAGACGGTTGATCACTTGGTCGCCATTCCTGTTTTGGTAGAAATTTTGAACGCCCGATACAGTTGATCGCTTGGCCACCATTCCTGTTTTGACAGAAACTTTGAACGTCCGATGCAGTCGACCGCTGGGCTGCCGTTCCTGTTTTGTTAGAAATTTTGAACGCCTGATACAGTTGATCGCTTGGCCACCATTCCTGTTTTGACAGAAAAAGGCACCGCTGGCATGACCACACCCGTCCTCTCAAGTTAGAGCTGCTCATTATACCGCCATAGTCTCATTCTGATGATGTCTAACGTCATATGCGACCATTGCGACCATAGGTTCAGCAGCCGGGAGGCTCTTCGCTGCCATCGGTCAAACAAGCACCCCACGAACACTACTGTCCGCGTCAACAATCAGGAGTACTCTTTCACCGTGCAGGGCGGCCGGTACTTATGCCCCATGCCAACGTGTGATGGGACTTATGAGGGTAGGGATTCTCTGGTGAAGCACCTCAAAAGCCATGCCGGCAATCAAGCTGCGGATTCAAACGGTGAGTGGGGCCTTTTCCGCTCTGACAAAGGAAAAAAAAAGGATCTCGCTCATGGGTGACTGTATAGCAGACCCTTCAAATGAGAATAGGGTATCAACGGCTACGCAGGGAACGCCGGCCCCGTTGCAGGTCATCTCCGGCACAGCAAACTGTGAGTGCTGTGTCCTTCTAATAAAAGCCCACCCCTCATAAGCCAGCAGCTTTCCACTTGAATGAAGATGCCATACAAGCAGCCAGAGCAATTGGACTTCAGGCTGAAGCTTCAAGCGTTGTCGCCAGAAAGACTACCTCTGATGGTAAGCAAAGTTCCTTTCTGGAAATGGCATGCGGTTGAGCAACTACGGTGTAGTTTCTTCCAATCAGTCGGGGAAGCTGGCGCTTGTACACTTGCGAAAGGACCTGGTTGTCAATGCAGGCAGCAGTTCAAACCAAGGTAGGCTTCCTGGTTGTCTGCGTTCCCATTCCTAGGTGCCAACCTTAGTGGGCAGGGAGGGAGGTTTTTCCAGAAGGGACAGTCGCCAGTCAGTTGATGCCGGTGAAGAGCGACCTTGAAGGAGGAGATGTACTGGATCGACTTGGAATGTGGCTCCACCATTCCCTCCGAATTCTGATTTGCCACCAATGCAAAGTCGGCCTTACTTGCAGGATAGCATTGGGACACCTCAAGAGCAAGCACGGGTATAAGGTGGGAAGGGACATGGAAACGCAATTCGAAACTCTTTGCCGGAGCCATAATATCCTCGTAAAGCCCCAGGATCTCGAAATCCCCGAGCCGGGTGGACCCCCAATTCAAGGCCTCGCACCACCTGAACCAGGGTTTTCCTGCCGTGCGGGTGCCTGCGCGTACAGTGTGAAGGACCACCAAACTATGCTCAAGCATTCTAGGGAGAAGCATGGGGGAGGGCTGGAGCATAATTCGTTATACCAGCAATCTTTGGTCCAGTTCGCTTTCCAGGGTCATGGCAAAGTATATTTCGAGGTCGACCCCACAGCCAACGAGGAATCAAACCTGGGCATGCGGAATTACCTCCGTGCGACGTTCCTGCCTACACAGACTCGCTACCTGCTTGTTCCACAAGATTCGGATCGCGATCGTTCCCCCCTGCTGAAGGTTACCATGTGGGACAAGCTCGAGGTAGCTCTCCAGCAAGATGCTGCCCAGATAGCGGCTGCCATGCAGATCAGAAGTCAACACACTGAGGAGGAACACGGAGGGATATTCGTTTCTTTGGCAAGAACGGTGAACCTTTACCATGAGACCACGAAGAGTCGTCTGGAGAGCTCTGGGCATTCATTCCTGATTGAGAAGATCTTGTTGAACGGTCCAAGATACATGGAAGATCAGTAAGCTCCGTTACATTTCCTCACAGAACTCTTAACCTCTCATCGCGGTTCGCTATCTAGGACTGAACATTTCCGCATGCTGCCAAAGGAGAACGAAAATTACAACGCGCTTTACACCCAAATGGTTAGGGCCATGGTGAGAAAGGAATATGGACACGCTTTCAAGATGACCTTCAGCTACACAGAAAGGCAGAGGGAGGCTTTAGATGCCCTGCTCATGCTGCTAAAGAGGGATGCGGGAGAGAGGACCTCGACGAGCAGCACTGAGCTCTTAGCCGGATATCACCGATTTTGCTGGTCCCTCGTGCATAGCCCTGATCCAAAGAGCCAGGAAAATTGGGGAAATTCTGTTCAGCACTTCATTTGGCTGAAGGCACTCCGACAAGGCAGTAACTTCCTGGCCGCAAAGGAGGTAACGCCAATTCTGGCCCAGTTGAAATATTTCTGCCGTCTCACCACGCTTCACGAAGGGCTCTCAGAGGTGAATCCGCAGGAGGGCCTGCTTCAGTCAGTTCTTCCCTGCCATGACGCATCTGGAGCATCGCTCATATTGACGGCTGCTCTTCTTCAGATGTATTGGTCAGGTGTATCATGGAGCCCTTCAGTTGGGCCAGTTGACGACATTCAACATGATATTCGAGCTACAGCAGTTTGTGTTGTCCCTCGCCTACAACCAGGTGGCCAACCCATATGTATGTATATGTGGACCCCAAGCACCAGTGGATATCCATTGGAATGGAGACCCTCCACCTTCAGAAGCTCCATGATGGAATGCAGCGCCTCATTCAGACAGTGAAGGACATGTACGTAGAGCTCAGTGGCGATGTTTCTTGGCCAAGTCTGCCAGAGTCAATCAATACCATCGACGACCTCAGCAACACGATCTGAGGTTACTGCTTCCTTGAAGAGGAACTGTTTCATTCGAGGAAGGACTCATTCTTCCTCTCACTTGTAGAGTGACGAAAGCTCGGAAGCCTCACTGGACCCGGACGCTGGGCTTGGGATATGGTAGCAGTCAGAGAGTTTTTAGAATGTGCGGATAGGTTGTGGGGCCATCTTATCCACGCCCTTTTTGTTGGGGTGCATCTGTCAACCTGTGTCATGCAATTTTTGCAACACCAGCTTCGGAACTTAGACCACCCTCGCAACCTCATGTTCCAAGGGGAAGAAGGCTTCTTCCTAACTAGGTATAGTAAGATGACGAATTTGAAGGGCATGGACAGCTGCACTCCAGCCTTCTTGTCGCAGCCATTGAAGGAGCTACTGCTCATTCTTTTAGGCAGTGGTTTCAGAGAGGCATAGGCCATTCTTTCTGGGTTGGAGCATGGGGAGGAAGCAGGCTGCTTGTATCAGATGTAAGTCTTCAGCATTGTTACGTTGCTCGAGCGTGCTTCCCAGGCTAATGTACTTCGCCTTAGCTACCTGTGCATTGAGAAGGGCAAATGGATCACACCCGAACAATTCTGTAGGGATTTGGTGCGAAGAAATCAGGCTATGTTTGGCTGTGGATGGGGTGCAAGAGACCTGCGTCAAGGCATGGTCACTCTGGCGCACGAATTCATCTCTCCTGACCAATCCTTTGCCTGCACTGATGAAGTTCTTGCCGACACTGCCAACCACTCTATGGAAGTTGATGCAACACACTATGCCATTGTTCACGGAGCGTTGCCTTGAATTACAAATAACGAGATGAACCGACATTGGTGGCTTGCTGACGAATGGGGGAGTTTGCTTGGCCTTGGTCCATTCCCACCTCCTGAGCCTGTGGCATTTATTCGCCGGAAAGCATGCTTGGCAAAGCCTCCAGAGGTGAAGGAGCTAGCCGCTCAAGTTTCAGGCCTCGTAGCAGACATGGTCATGAATAGCCTTGCGACCATCGGGTTGACACGGGACGCAATCCAGATGCTCTCACGCACGGCGGAAAGACAGTTGGTTTCAAGCCCGGACGTACCAGAGGTATCTGGCCCCTTTTCGCGACGCCTCCAACAGTCCAAGGTCGCAGATCAACTTTGTACGGACCGGGCTGAGGACCCTGATAGACCTTCCCTCCAAAATACATTGGGTTCAGCCACTAGCGGCAGGCATCGAGAGGCCCTGGAGGCCCCAAGGGAGTCAGCCTCGAGCATTCCGTGCTTGCCATCCCCTGCTAGGACGCTTGAGCTACATTTGTCGAAGAGCTGGCAGGACCCCCTTTGGGTGCAGGGTCAGCTTGAAGGCTACTCTGATACAGGTTCCATCAGTATGCACTGGAATTCAGAAGCTCGGGGTACGTATCCGGGATGTTCACCGGCACAGACCTGGAGAGAGCCGATGCCGGGCATGGCGAACTCACCTTCTCTGACTGGACCGCTCGAGTTGCATTTGTCCTGCCAATATCGCTTCGAGACGGTACCTGGCATGCAGGAGCGCTCGACTCAGGCTACTGCATTTTACGAAGGACCCTTTAGTCATCGAAGGAGCGCTAGTGAAGCGTCCGTTCAGATGGAGCAATCGTTACATCCCTCAAAGCGAAGGTGGCTGCGCCAAATAGACTCTCAGCTGAGAAGAGAAGAACAAAGCGAAGAGGATGAGCTCACTTTCTATGAGAGCAACGACGGCGACTCTATAAACGAGGTACAGCAACTCACTTTGGACGCCACAGACGAGGACCAAGGTGGCAATTCTGAGAGTGACCTCCCCCTATATGAAGTCACCGCGCTTGCAGGTACCCAAATGTTGAGGTCCTCAAGAGGCAAGGAAGACAGCATGGTGGTGAGAAATGTAGTGAATCCCCAGATGTTTGGCGAGTCCATTCTCCAGGGAAAAATCCGTCATGCAATGCGGGAGCTGGTCGGTAACCCTGACGCTCAGGAAAAGAGCTCGGCCCAGATGCTGGCTGTCCTGCTGGTCATGCGGAGGGATCAAGATGCAATGGTTATGATACGAACCGGGGGCAGAAAAAGCATGTTGTGGATGGTCCCGCCGCTTTTGGACCCGAACGTGAAGCTGCTCGTCGTTTGCCCATTCAAGGTCCTGCTCAAGGAACAGTTCAGGAAAGCAAAGAAGGCCAATATACACGCATTGGCTTTCTCGGCCACAGGAGGTATTCCTACAAACACGCAGATCCTGTTTGTGCAGGTGGAACACGTTGGCTCCAAATCGTTGACAGCGTGAGTATCCTTGCACACCTGAGGCTTTGTATTGATGCATCCATGGTAGCGCCCTGACCGCTCAAAGCGCCGCCAAGTTTACCACTATGATTGTGGATGAACATCACGACCAACTTAGCTGCCCACCTGATCGGGTGAATGCGTGGAAAAAGCTCTCAATGTGGGCAGCAAGCGAAAAAATGCCTATCATTTTGCTTTCTGCCACAGCACCTCCTTCTTTAGAGAACCTGCTCCTCCAGAGGTTCTGGCTGGATCCCAACCGCGTGGCATCCCTTCGATCTGCAACCAACCGCCCTGAAATTGGCCTCCATACCATCCGCCTCGCTCCACCTACTGCAGAAAGAGCGCTGGCGTGGTTTGTTCACGCACTTTTGGGCAGGCTGAAAGATGAGGAATGAATACTCGTTTTTTTTAACAGCTGTGCACATGCAGAGAGCTTCGCCATGGACCACAACTTCGCGGTCTATCACAGCAAGCTGACAGAGGGCGAGCAGGGAAAGCAAGAAAACCTGATTAGATGGGACCACGGTGAAACAAAGGTTATGGCATGCACTTCGGCATTCGGGTCAGGCGTGGACTACCCGAACGTCCGCTATGTTGTCATATATGACTCGACATATGGCCTTATGGCAACATTGCAGATGGCTGGCCAGGCAGGCAGGGATGGCAAGGAGTCGCACGCGTTCTTCCTCACCTCACAGAGGTCCCCGCCATGCAAGAAGGATGTTGACGGCAACCTGGCATGGGAACTCGGACAAGTTGTGCACATGAACCAGTGTCGGGTTTACCAAGCCATGTTCTACATGGACGGCATGGAGATGGTGCAAAAGTGCAACCAACTGCCACAGCAAGTACCGTGCGATGTCTGCAGGCCGGAAGGAGATGTGCACCAGTTCGCTCTGGGCATAGTTAAGGAGGCAATCCAAGAATTGAGCAGCGCTGACAAAACGGCGTCGATGGTCGGTATTGGGCACAGGGCTCCTTCCTTAGCTATCAGTACCACACCCAGTGACATACTGGTATTGGGGGAAAAGCAGACCGGCAAGAGCAAGGTCCTCCCAGGCAACCTACCACCCAGCTTGGATACGCCATGCGCGGTGGATCCTTTCAAGGACCTACAAAGCACGTCAAGAGGTGTGAAGGTACGTGTCCATTGCGCCAGAATATATACGGTGGAAGGGTGACGAGCGACCCCTCATAGTTGGCTTCCCAACCAAATACCATCACAAGGACCGCTTCAACCGGGTACCCAGAATCTTCGTTCTCGCAGCCAAATGTGGGTACTTACAGAGACAGGGCTGAATGAGTGAGCAGCGCGAAGCAAGCTCGACTGGATCGCACCGCCTGTCTGGACAGATATATGCCGCGTCTCAGAGGGAAGTGCGCCTATCACTTCGTCTTGACGGGAACGCTTGTTGAGGACCACTTCCCCAATTGTGAGTTTGAGCAAAGGGTTTCAGGGTGGGGGGAATACAGCACGTTTAGGAAGTCGTTCCGCTTTCAAAGGTTTGCATACTGCTTCAGCTGCGGTATGCCACAAGACCGGAACCACAACGGCGAGGGTCCAAGGTGTCATGGAGATCACGCATTCAAGAAGGGGGGTAAATGCGCCTTTGAACACATGATCTTTAAGGCAGCGTTCTGCATTTGGTGGGATAACTTGCTTAGGGAGCGGATGGTCGCGGAACTTGGCGTGAGGGAGCCCATAGACGACCTGGGAAGCTTCATTCAGTGGGCGAACGCTGAGAACGAACGGGAAGGCAAGTATTGTAACTTCCTGGAGGCTTTCCTTTGGTTCTGTGCGAATTGGGAGAAGAAGAGCGGCTGGGTCTTCCTTTGATGCATACCGGCATATTCTGAATGCGTATTCGTTCATAGTATTCGAAACCGGATCTGCTCATACAATTTATGTAAATCATGGCGCCGTACAAGCCCCAGTTCCCCTCCAAGGGATAACTCACTGAAGCCTTCTGTCCGCGAGTTGCCTCTGAGGAGACCTGCAATGTTCCGTCAATACCATCTATGCTCCACTTCAGGTTCTTCAAGGGCTGCATCTTTGCATCCCAGAACCCCATCTGCATCGACAGGTTCTTGAGGCAGCACTCCCGCCCTTCATCCGGCTCCAGGCTTCTCTCAAAGCCGTGGGACTGCTCCTGCTTCCACCACTCTGCTTGCGCGTGCTCCCGCTTCGGAAGACTCATTGGAAGATTCAGTCTCCGTAGGCGTTCGACAATGGGGTCAAGATGATGATGCAGAGAACTATGACAGCTCTACTCAGCTGAATCCCCGGCGCATCAAGCGCCCCAAGACACACGTGAAGAAACTCTGCACAGATCTCAGTATCGATGAGAAGCCCATCTTCGATGTCATCAAAGTAAGCTGAAGTCCTTGCACGACCCTTTTACTCCTTTGCCTCACAACTATCCATTCAGACTGGCGAGTTATTCACTATGCTTGTTGATATCAAAGCCACATTTGTCAAGCATGAAGCAGGCAGCGACAGTTCACAGATCCAAATGGCACACGAGACCCTGACTTCCAAGGACTTCGAGGTGTGTAACTCCATCCTCCCATAGCTTTGCTCAACGCCGGCACAGATCAGTCTCTCCAACCGTCTCTTAGCTTGCGTTCTCTCTCCGAACATTACTGCATACGTTACTGACACTCAATGCCACATAACGGTATGTAATCTGCTGTTGACCCTTTTTTTGTCCCGCTACAAGTTGAAACAACTTTCAGGAATTTGTCGCTGACAACCTAGACATATTCAAGACCCCCCCCCTATCGTGTTCAACAATAATGTGCTTTGAGTAACCCTTGGAAAAACTGTCACGAGGCTACTCTCTGACATTCATAGTCGCCTCAAGTCGAACGTAAGTCTACGAGCTCTGCTGACCCAGAAGTCTTCTTCTAGCAGTCAAACTAGCTGACCACCTCAATTGTGAAGAAGACATGCACCGCTGACGTAGCTAAACCCATGGCGCATGCAAGTGCTGGCATGGAAGTTGATGCCACCCACTGGACAAGGTTGGCATTCCTGGTAAGCATGATTACAATAACCCGGTCCAATTTATTTACTGATATGACGCTTGCTACAGCGTTGCTGTCTCCATCTCTTCCTCATCGGTACAGGCGACCATAAGATAGCCCCCCTTGATGCCTGCTTCGCTCCTCGCCTCATCCCATTACTCAAGAATGATACGTGTGCCAAAATCGAGAAAGATATTGGCATCAACATCAAGGCGATGGAGAGTGTGTCCTCAGGATCTGCCGCTATCACTGATGAAGTCGTCGCGAATCCTGCCAACAATGACAGCAGTTCCGCTCCTACCACAAACAACCCGACGTCTTGGGCGCGATCAGGGATACCCCTCAGGACGTAGACGCCGACGCCGGTGAAGATGTGGATGCCAAGTCCCACAACGTCGATGAACTGGACATCTCAGACTCTGGATTTGGGCTTGATTGGAAGCCCATTCGTTTTAACAGCTCCAAGTTCTGGGACTATGTCGACTACATGCTCAACGTCATCCGCCAGACTGCACATAAGACCGCTGCTACGAAGGAGCTCTATGACAAGGAGCTTTACAAATACATGGTACAGATCTTCCAGGATGACCTTGCGGAATGCCCTGGGTTCCGTCGAGGTTGCAAATTTGTCTCTGTGATGAACCCTCCGTGGCAGTCGACCATCCAGCAGGGGTTGGTGTGGTAATTCATCCTTCTTTGTAGTACGTTTGTTATCCTCTGTACTGTGTTGCAATACAGCGTTCGGTTTAATTATAGCATAAAATACCTGCTTTGCGAGTATGTAGTGTACACACGGAATGGTCCATCAGATGGGGCTGAGGTGGTGGCCGCGGCTGCCATGCAATTCGTGGGTATACCGTATGGGTTGTATACCCGCTAGGCATGCACTCCATATTGAATTCCAGCATGCAGCGCAGTCAGCTGACAGATGCAGAGGCAGTAGAGTATGTATTTCAAACCGTTGAGATGCTGTACCTGTACCAAATACATGACAACCATGTCATCCCTCAACGTAACTATTGCGTGATAAGTTTAAAATTCTAGGTTACACAGCCCCCCGGAAGGTATGCGCCAAGCAAAGTTCCATACAGACCTTACGACCCTGGGAAAAAACATGGAGCCCATACTCTTGACAATTGGGCGTGCAGGTCAACGAGAAGCTGACGGCACGTCTAGGTTGCGATACGAGTTGCCGTGGTCTGAGCATAAGGCTCACTGTAGGCCTCGCAAGAGTATAGGTTACATAAACAAGTAAGAATCGGGGCTGGATAGTGGGGCTTATCCATCCCAGACTGTTTCTTTGATGCCAGGTCATTATTCAATACAAGATACCCTCCGCGTTCACCCGTGTACCTACCTCCCCCGCCCTTACTTGCCTACCGTCTGTTCTGCACACAGTGTCAAAAATCCATCTTAGAGATCCTGATTTGACGCCCCCTTCAAACTGCCAGTGAAGCTCGCCTCAAGTAACCGTGCGGGATGCAGCTACCATGCATTCTGTAAGAGAACAGCCTTGCCAGGCATCATCTGAGCGGCAATGCCTATCACCGTTGATTTAATGCCCTGCCTTGCGCATCCAAAGGTGGAGACTCATTGAGGCGGTACGCAGGGTCGAGCGCCATCGGGATCGCACCCAGCCCAATGCAACGTTGCAGGTCAGCGGCGAGGTCGGGACTAAGGGACATACGAGGGGTGGGAGAGACAGAGTGGCTGTCACCTCAATCACCAGCATATCGAGTGCCTCCTGATGCAACGGGGTGCCGTGTATGGAGTCCAGGTTAGCATAGGTGGTGAGAGAAACACAGACGGATAAGATAAGATGCGCCAGGCAGTGAGACAGGGGGGCCCGTTTCAT
>JBBPJP010000320.1:0-28423 GCA_038088775.1 Boletus barrowsii
TTGGAGAGGCTTCCTCAATCCAATGAGCAGTCACAGCAAAGTAGCCATCTGTATTACTTGCTTGCCAGGCATCACAAGTCAAGCTCACATCTCCATCTACAATGGAACTCTATTGATGATGGTTATTGAATGATCAAATAGTAAACTCAAGCTTACATTGAGGTGCTGACGAAGCTTCATAAGACTATCTTTAAAAAGATGTATAATCTCACTATGTGTGGCCTTTCTCCCAGGTATCTTGACCCCTTCTGTGGCTCAAGAAGCAACATCTATTATCTCCTTGAATTTGGGATGCTGAAGTGCTCAAATGGGCTATAAGAGCTAGTGAGAGAAAGATATCCTACAAAACCATAGAAATTTATACCTAATCAGTAGCAATAAGCCACTCCAATGCAGCCTGACGAAAAAGATAATTTGCATACTTGACAACCTTAGGCTGCTCTCAAGGATGACTAGTAAGGTGAGTTTGTTGCTCCTTGACTGCATCCTCTCTTTGCTCCTTGATATCACCTGGAAGTCGAGATTCAAAGTTATTCTTTGATGCCCATTCACAATATATGCCCTACAACACCAATAAATATTACAACATCACACATACAAGAACTTACTGAATGCTTGGCCTCATAGTGGCAATGACAAGTTGTAGATTCATTGACTATTGTTGAGCTTGAGACAATTTAGATCAAATGAGATACATTAATTAGGTGACTTACTTGCAAGCTACACAATCCCAATACTTCTTTGTCAATCCATTGGTATTTTGCTTCTCATATGATGCACCAAAGAAGTGATCAATGTCCTAAGACTTGTCCTTGCATGCTCAAGTCGTATCCTCAATGGTTTCTACTTCAATGTCTTTGAGGAAGCCATTGTCATCAATTCATCACCCATATCTGAGATTCCACAGGTCAGCCATTGGTAATAGACACGTTGTGGGTATAATCATCTTACCATTGGCAGCTGGTTTGTGTGCTCAATGACGACAAGCAGTGTTGATATTGTTGAAAGAGCAGTGTTGATGATCACATATAGTGGGAGGGGCATCCAGGTCTTCAGAAATGTCTAGAAAGTGATAATGTGTCATCAAAACATTGTCTATTTGGGTGGGCGACAGCTATAATACCTGTTTCAACATGGCATGTGGCTGTGTTCATGCACTGATCCTGGGCATGGTGGGTATGATTGAGAGTACCTGCAAGATGAGAACAGGTCAGTGACAATGTCAGCAAGGAAGGTCCACACCAGCATTGTCCCAGGCTATGAGCCTGGATGAGACCTAACATACCTTGTCTGACATGGTGTGTGACCACATTCACATGTTGATCATGGGTCTGGTGGGTGTGATCAAGAGAGTCTACAAGATGAAAATGGAACAGTGACAACGTCAACAAGGATTGTGCACACAGATGGCATTGTCTGTGTGTACAGGTAAGACCTAACATACCTGTCTTAACAGTGGCTGCATTCACATGTTGATTGTGGACAGTGTTCACATGCTGACCACAGCCACAGTGGGTGTAATCAAGAGTCTCTGTGAGGTTATAGATGATAACAGATCAGTGACAACGTCAATGAGGACCTGGGTAAAACCTAACATACCTGTTTCGACATGGCGCATGGCCACATTCACATGCTGAGCACTGGCATGATGGGTGTGATCAAGGGTGTTTGCAAGGTATGAGATGAGAACGGGTCAGTGACAATGTGTAATGCACAGCATAGCGTGCTGCATGACAATGAAAAATGAAGGCAAAGGAAAAGAGGATGGCGAGTGATATGAGGAGTCCAGATGTTCCAAGTGCCAAGCTTTGAGACGATGCGAAGCCTAAGCGGGTCTCTCCTATCCTAGGTACCAACTGAGGGCTCACTAGAACTTGGAGGTGACTAGAAACTAATGCTGATATTGCATAGAACTAGCTTAGGGAAAAATACAAGGCAGGAAGTACGAGACTATATATATGGTAGGCCCCTGGTCTATGCAAGAGATGAGAAAGGAAAGAGATATATAAAAGGATAAAAAGGAGTGGGAGCCCAAAGGGATTCTGTCTCTGTATAAGAGAGATCTCAGATGCGTAGCATCTGAGTTATAACTAAATATAAGTGTGCAGCACAAATATGAAATAAGCCATAGCCTTATGAAGTCCGAATAAGGTGGCTGTGGCAGAGGCAGAATGGAATGTCTATAAGGGTATCACGGGGCGCCATGTGAGCTGAATAAAGAAGTGGAACGTACAAATACAACGTATAGTCAGAAAAGGGAATGCAGAGGGAGACTCTGCTATTAATACAACATATAGTGAGTGAAGTGAGACGAGAGACAAATGAGCGATTGAGAGAATGGAAGAAAAAGTGTACCCCCTTCATAGACCGTAACATTACCCCCTTCATATGGTTGAAGTACCCACGAGACCATTAGACCCCTTCATCTCCCTCATTGACTTCATAGTCAGTGGGGTCATAGTCGTCTAGTGGGTTGCAACGAGTATTGCAGAAGTCCTGGCAATGACCCAGCTCTCCACACAAGAGGCATCATCGTCGAGGGCAGAAGGCTTGGATGTGCCCTGGAGTGGTGACATGGCAGTAAGGGCATTTGTAGTGCATTCCGATCAGAGATGTCCTTGTTGGCTGCAAATGAAACAGTGAACAAATGTGGGGCAACGAGGGACAGGAGGAGCAGAAGGCAGAGCATCTACGTCGATTGGGTTAGAGGAGGAACCAGCTGTTGATGCGGGCGGCATTGTACAGTCCAGGTTATACCGATAGGGGAAGGGGATCAGAGTTGCCTGTCTTGGTTTGCCTCGATGTCCCGTAGAATGTTCTCCCACAGCTCGTGCTCTGGAACTGGAGAGCCCGTACACAATCTTAGTACCTCCTCGCTTGTGGTGATGATGACGATGGGAGGGTGTTGGAGTGGAGGGTTATTCTCGAGTGGGAAGTATGTGTTCTGGTTCTAGGGTAGGGCTTCCCCTTCCGAGGAGAGGGACATGAGGAATGTGAGGATGTCGGGGTGGTCTGTAGGGAGAGAGGCAGCATATCTGGGAACAGGACCACTGCTAGTTTCTCCAGTAGAGTCACTACTTCCATCTCTGGTAGATGGGCCAGCTGCGGGAGCTGTTGGAGGCGAGATAGGGAGTGGAGCAGGGGAGTCGGAGGTCTTGGTGGGGGAGTTGGGAGTCATGGTGGAGTTGTCATCCCAGACGGGAGCTGGGGCATTTCATACCCAGGTGTCTCCATCCCAGGCATTGTCTCCATCATCCATATAGTATGTCCGGAGAGCAGGTGGTAGGGTGTTGACGATTGGACACAATACGTGCAGGAACAGTGGATGAGGGACAGCGCAAAGGATATCAGCGAATCTGTGGTAGTGGAAGGTGTCCAATATTGCCTCTCTAGAGGCATGGATGGCCTGCTCCATAGTGGCTATGTAGACAGGCAGGGTCCCATCGGGAAATAGCTGGGCGTGTACAGTCCATCCGGTGGTGTATGTATAAAAGATGAGAGCCAGAGATTGGAGTACTGTGTTGTCCCGAAAGGCAGGTAGGCTGGTAATGGCTCTGGAGACGGCGGGGTTCTCGAGGGAGGCTGTGTAGAGGATGCAATGGGAGCAGTCGGGGAGATGATGGATATGAATGGGGAGTTGGAAAGGTACTGCATTGAGCGACGATTGCGACATAAGGAGTATTTTGAGAATAGTGGTGGGAGGAGTGGCAGCTCAACTCAGAGGACTGATGACAAGGTAGGAGTTATGGGGGAAAGGCGATGGGATCTCTGGCCTTATATTCTTCCAGGAGGTCCACAGCATGTTTTAAATTGATTTCAGGTTCCCAGGTATTTTCGGAAGACGGGTAGCCTTTCCATGTCTTTGGCAAGCAGAGTTTGTATGAAACAGGTGATATTACCTGTGTAATTTCAAATGGGCCCTCGCGTCGAGGGGCTAGTTTTCAAGAGGGGTAACGGAGTCTCAGGTTGTGGCCTTCGAGCCATACCTTATCTCTGACTTTCCAAGGTTTGAATGTTGAGGTTACGCATTCGCGCATGTATTGTTGTGCCTTCTCATGGGTGGTGGTAGCTTCCTTGCAAGCCTCCTTGAGGTCTCCAAGACGTTTTTCTAAGGCGGGAAGAAAAGTTGTCTGTCCTAGGGATGGATATGTTGGAATCAAAGTATTCACTTTCTGCTCTTCTATTCTTTGACTCTGATTCTAGATCTGATTACACTATTACATTTACTCATCATAACATCATAGATAACAGCCATTATTGCCATTGGCTAGATATAAATACTTATCTCTTATCTTTACCTGCCCTATAGCAGAGTACATACACGGACAAACAGTCCTCTTATGTATATAAAGGAGAGCTCCTACTGTCGCTCTCCTCAGTCTTTTATTCTATCTTGCATCCCCTGCCACATACGCTCTACTTGACTATACAAACTTGCAAGCTCTATCCTCAGACCTAGTGAGTACCTCCCACTAGGCACATTACCTTCCTTGCCACTTGCTATTACGCTTGTGACACCTACTGTCCTCAGCAGTAGAGATGAAACAAGGCATCGCGCACTTTGTTAGGATAGGCCCTTGGCTCGTATCCCATCATCAAGCTCAATGGAGTCTTTCCTGTTATGGAATGCACGGAGGAATTATGACAATACTCTGCCATTGGTAATAGGTCCGACCATCGGGTGGTGTCTCCTTGGCAAAAGATCCGAAGATAGGTTTCCAATTCTTGATTGACCCGTTCCATTTCTCTGTTGGTCTGTGTAACGCACAGCGTAGTAGTGACGAAGTGTGCTGCGATACGGGTCGAAGAACGTAGGACGAAAGAATGAAGAGGGACGAGGAGCTCTGAGGTCTGAGGCCTATCTTCGAGACGATGCGAAGACTCGGCGGGTCTCTTCTATCTAGGTACCTGAAGAGGCTCACTAGACTCGAAGGTCACTAGAATAATGCTATATTGCGTAGAACTAGCTTAAGGGAAAATACAAGAGAGAAGTACGAGACTATATATACGGTAGGCCCCTGGTCCATGCGAGATAAGTATGTGCAGCATACAACTGCGGTGCGCAGCATGCGCAGTAAAGCGTAGTCCGCAGTGACTACGGAGGAATATGAAATAAGGGATGCGCAGTAAGGCGCAGTCCGCAGTTAGTGAATATGAAATAAGAGATGCGCAGTAAGGCGCAGTCCGCAGTGAGAAGTCTGAATGAACGACTGTGGATGGAAGTGGAATGAAAGACTAAATGGGTATGGGCGGGGTGCCGTGTGAGACATAAAGAGAAAGAGATTGAGAGAACGTATCTGGTAGTGTGGAGGACGACTCCACTACGAATACAACCACGTATGGTGACGATAAAGCGAGACTAGGAAAGGCAAGCGAAAGAGTTAAGGAAAAATGGAGGAAAAATGACTACCCCCTTCATAGACCGTAACAGTCTGTGGGTGGTAGGCAGAGGAGAGGAGCGGATCATAATCCAGAAGCCTTGCTAGTTCTAGAGCAAAGGCTGAGGCAAATTGTGGACCAAGGTTCAAGATAACTTTATCATGGAGTCCAAAGCAGGGAAAGACTTTTTTAAAGAAGAGCTGTGCAACACCCTCGGTGTCCGCACTCTTGTGGGTTGGGGTGAAGATTACCCCCTTCGTAAGGCCATGGTCGACCATGACCATAACCAAATCATATCTGTGTGATGGCAGCAAGTCCGTGATAAGATGGACTGACAAACATTGGAAAGGGCGAGTAGAAGCGAGTGGGAGTGGGGTGAGCGGAGGTATGGTGGGATGAGTGTTGACTTTGTTGCCCTGGCAGACAGCGCAGCCTTGAACGAAGCAGCATATGAAGGCAGTGAGTCCAGGCCACCAGTAGTCACATTGTACCTGATTCATGGTTCAGTAATAACCGCCATGGCCCCCTGCAGGTGAGTCATGGATTACATGGAGAAGGTCATTCTGGTGAGCTTCGGGTATGTAGGCCCGATCCTTGAAGTAGAGGATTCCTTCGTCACATCACCAGTCATGGAAGGAAGAATGAGGGATTCCCGAGGTACCCTTGTGTAGTTGACGAAGCTGGTTGATGACGAAGTCATCATGGGTGGATGACTGCTCAATAGCAGTCCAGAGGTCAGTGTTGATTTGTTTCAAAAAGACCGCTCCCAGAAGTAGGGTAACTTCGGCGTTATCATCCGAAGTATCCAGGGTGTGCTTCTGCAACAGAGCATCTGCTGGACCCATATTGGTCCCTGGTGTGTGTTGGAACAGGAGGTCATAGTCCTGTAGTGTTGATAGCCATCTAGCTTGCCACCTAGAGAGCTTCCTTGGTTCCTTAAAGTAGCACAGATTCTTGTGGTCTGTGAGCACAGTTATGGGCCAGTCGGTTCTGGTGAGATAGTGTCACCACTCCTCTAGCACGCATATAACCGCCAGGAGTTCGTGATCATAGATGTCATAGTTGCGTTCCGCCAGTGAGAACGTTCAGGATATGTAGCAGCAAGGGTGGAGATTGCCATTGGCGTCCTTCTGCATCAACACACCCCCTGTGACTGTTAGCAAGGCATCTGTCATAACGAAAAATGATTTAGATGTATTTGGCATAGCAAGTACGGGTTTAGAGGTGAAGGCCTTTCGGAGGAGGTCGAAAGCCTGTTGTTGCTCGTGCATCCAGGACCACGGCTGCCCTTTCTTTGTCAAATCCAAGATCAGCCTGGCAATTCCTGAGAAGTTCAGAATAAACTTGCAATAAAAGTTGCAGAAACCTATGAATGAGTGGACTATGTGAACTGAAGTAGGAGGTTACCAGGTAGCAATTGCCAAGAGCTTGGTAGAGTCCATTGTGATGATACCCTCTTGAACGACCATCCCTAGGAATTCAACCAAGGATGCGTTGAACGTACATTTTTCCAATTTGAGGCTGAGACAATTCTCTCTGTAACACACAGCATAGCGTGCTGCATGACAATGAAGAATGAAAGCAAAGGAATAGAGGATGATGAGTGATATGAGGAGTCCGATGTTACAAGTGCCGAGCTTTGAGACGGGGGCGAAGCCTAAGCTTGGTCTCTCCTATCCTAGGTACTGACTGAGGGCTCACTAGAACTCAGAGGTGACTAGAAACTAACACTGATATTGTGTAGAACTTGCTTAGGGAAAAGTACAAGAGGGAAAGTACAAGACTATATATATGGTAGGCCCCTGGTCTGTGCGAGAGATGAGAAAGGAAGGTAAGATATAAAAGGATAAAAGAGGACAGGGGCCTGAAGGGATTCCATCTCCGTGTAAGGTCAATCTTGGATGCACAGCATCGGAGTTGTAACTAAATATAAGTGTGTAGCACAAATATGAAATATGCCACAGCCTTACGAAGTCCAAATAAGGTGGCTGTGGCAGAAGCAGAGTGGAATGTCTATAAGGGTATAGCGGGGCGCTGTGTGAGCCAAGAGAGGAAGTGAAACATACAAATACAACATATAGTCAGAAGAGAGAATGCAGAGGATGACTCTGCTACTAATACAACATATAGTGAGTGAAGTGAGATGAGAGACAAATGAGCAAACAAGAAAGTGAAAGAAAAATGTGTACCCACTTTGTAGACCATAACACTCTCTCAACCTTTCCAGAACTCCCCTCATTTGTTCGTGGTGTTCCTTGAGATTCCTGGAATGGATCAACATGTTATCCATGTAGATGATTAACCATCCTTCTGCTACCATATCCTTGAAGATGAAATCCATGAATGACTGAAAAGTCGCTGGACTGTTGCAAAGGCTGAAGAACATAATGAGAGGCTCAAAGAGGCCAAAGGGCATGATGAACACCGCCTTCCAGGCATCTTTAGTCTTGATGTGGACATTATTGTAGCCCCAATGGATATCCATTTTTGTGAAGTAACGGGATCCCTTGAGCTGATCCATCAAGTCTCCGATGAGTGGGAGAGGGTAAGCTTTCTTGATGGTATGCTCGTTGAGATATTGATAATCTTGGCAGGGGTGAAGCTTACTGTCCTTCTTGGATATGAGAAAAAATGGAGAGGCCATGGGGGAGTTGGATGGGCAAATACGTCTGGCCTTCAAGTGTTTGTCGATGAAATCTTTGCATGCCTCTCGCTCCTTAGGGTTGAGTGGGTAGGCCTTAGCAACCTTGGGGATAAATGAGTTGTCTAGATCTATGCCATGATCAAATGACTGGTAGGGCAGAAGAGGACCATCATCCTTCTTCTGGAAGACATCCTGAAAGTCCTGGAAGTCCCGCGGGAGTTCCATCTTGTTCTTCTTTGCATCTTGTGTGAGAGAGGTTGATATTGTTGTTTTTCTGATAGAGGGTCTGGTTGGCTCATCTTTGTTATCCTCCTCACAGTCTATGAGTGCCGGTATCTCCTCTCGCTGCATGGTCAGGTCCACGTTAGGTACCTTCAGATGACTTTGGCGGTGAATGCGTTGCTTGTACCACCATGCAGTGCATTTCCCCAATTTATTCATCTGGCATTTCCTATTAAATGCGGTGACCATATAGGTCTCATCCACTTGTTCTTGCCTCGTTTGCAGTGGGTCGGTCGGTTCCACCTCGATTATATGAATGGTTCCTGTACTCCAATCAATGGCTGGATTCACATTCTGAAGCCAAGGGAGCCCAAGGATTAGGTGATCCTTGCCACAGTCAATAACAAGGAAGTCTTGGAGTTCAGTGAACTCTCTGAGCTGAATTACCACCAATGCCTTTGGTCATATAAGGCTGTTTTTGTTTGGAGATCCGTCGATGTTGCTCACCTGCAGGGGAGTCTTGAGTCGTGTAGTGGGAATGTTGCACGCCACTACTGTAGCATAGTTGATAAAACATCCAGTTGCCCCAGAATTGATGAGGGCAGTCGTGTCAACACTTTTGAACGCAGTGTGATCAGGAGGATATAGGGTGACGGGCATAAATATTGATTGTGATGAGCCTCCTGACACAAACACTGGAGATAATCTATGAGAAAAATTGTTATGGGCAGGGTATGATGTTGACCCAATCCTGCCCTTTAAAAACCCTGGTCAGTTCCAGGAGTTCTGGTCCGGTTGGGTTTAGATCCAGCCCAGATCTTCTGGTCGGTTCTGGATATTGGATCTGCCTCTTCACAGAAACCGGTGACACACCATATGCAGTTGCTCAGTCAGTTCCGAGTCCTAGGCCATGTGTCCTGGTTGGTTCCAAATATCTCACATGCCTCTTTCCCTTTGCTTACTGCTCTCACCACCTTGATTCCATGTTTGACTGTGTTTCTGAGCATAGTCTCTTGCGAAGAGGGTTGCCATCCAAGCCCCATCCCTTGACCCGTGGGAGTAGCTGCTTTGGCTTTCACCATTGATTGGAAATTTACATCAGTTAGGTATGTGCGCGGGGTGTATTCCACGACTTCCTCTGGGGTGATATTCCAGAGGTCTGCTGGTGTGAGAGTGGAAAATCGGTTGTTCCATGGTCCAGATCATACAGCCCTGGCTCGTGGTGCTGCCCGGATTGCTTCCTTTTGGCACTCTTGGTAAGTGGCTGTTCTTACCGCAGCCATGGCCTGGTAGCCCTCCTCCTCATCCACAGATGAGCTGCCCTCCCCGAAAGCAGTCTTGAGGATCTTTATCGCGGCGCCTTTCTCATTGCTACCCATTGCTTCCAGGTAAGCAGAGAGTTTATCATCCTCCTCCGTGGTGGAGGTGGTTTGTGCCTGTTGTTGCAGGACTTTGTAAGTTGGACATGCAGTGCATCTGGAGGATGTGGATGGGCGGGGATGTATGGTCTGGTCAGTTCTGGATCCGTGGTTGTTGCAAGACCTACAGCCAACCTTGTGACAAGTAAAGCATTTGTTGCTCTGCATATGCTCAGTGTGCTGAGTCGGCGAGAGACGTACAGCATCTACATCCATCGCGTATGGGTCCTTGTGTGATCAAGAGGAGGGCGCTGGGATATGTGGTATGCCCCTTCGGAGGTCCCCAATTCTCCTTATCTGTTGAGAGAATTGGCCACCTTTCTTTATCCAATCCTTGTAGTCATCTGGGATTTTGTTGCACAAGAGGATCATTGTGGCAAGTTTAGGGTTAAGGCCATGGATAAACCATTCTACTAAAGCATGTTTGTTGGTAATACCAGACTTCTCTGCAAGAAGTTGGAATTGGGAGGCGTAGGTGGTGAAGCGATCGCTCCAGATTCCGTCTGTGTCCTTTCTGGCAGTCTGATGTAGTTTAGAGAGGTCGATCCATGCCTTAGCAGCTACATTGTAGGGGGAGAAAGTGGTCTCAAAAGCTTGTTTGATACCGTCGAAGGTCTTTAGTTCATTTGGAATATGGGCATTGCTTAACTTCATCAACCATCCTTCAGCAAAAGTCTTTCCATGGCCCTTACTAATCTTGTTGAGACAAGTAAGGCTTTTGGTCGTATCTGTGAAGATTTTGTCGTTGATGGTAAAGCAAGTGTCCATCAATGGGAGCCATCTGTTGGTGTCCTCTGCCTCCCCAGAGAAGTCTTCTGGGAGGCCGGCCTTTATTTCAGATACCATTTCTTCGTCTTCGAGAGCCAGGTCAATGTCAATAGGTTCTTCTATGCTGGTTGGTTCCAGGTTAGAAGCTTCTATGCCAGTTGGTTCCAGGTCAGGATCGTGGAAAACAAGCAGGGTCTCCTCATCAGGAATGACAGGTGGTGCCAGGTACAGCAGGATGGCAGCTAATTCAGAGAGAGAGGGGAGGTAGTCAGTGTTCCAACCTTGAGTCCGGTTGATATCAGTGAGAACCCGTTGACATTCTTGATATTTTACTACCGCTGTAGAGTTAAAGCGGTTGGGGGCTAGAAGATACTGTAGAAGGGTGGTCATTGGGTAGTCAGTGAAGTCTAGGGAGTGGGGAAGAACGGGAGGAAGACATGATGGGGTTTTCAGGAGAGGAGTCGGAGTCTGAGGGTACTCTGAATCTGCCGAGGCAGGATATGATGGAGGTGGGGTGTGTCCTCCATGTGACAGTAGGGACAAATGAAAAAGCTAGTTCTTTTGTAATGCACAGCATAGCATGCTGTGTGACAGTGAAGAACGAAGGGAAAGGAAAAGAGGATGGCGAGTGATATGAGGAGTCCAGCTGTTCCGAGTGCTGACCTTTAAGACAATGCGAAGCCTAAGCGGGTCTCTCCTATCCTAGGTACCAACTGAGGGCTCACTAGAACTTGGAGGTGACTAGAAACTAATGCTGATATCGCGTAGAACTAGCTTAGGGAGAAATACAAGGCAGGAAGTACGAGACTATATATATGGTAGGCCCCTGGTCCATGCGAGAGATGAGAAAGGAAAGAGAGATATAAAAGGATAAAAAGGAGCGGGAGCCCAAAGGGATTCTGTCTCTGTATAAGAGAGATCTCAGATGTGCAGCATCCAAGTCATAACTAAATATAAGTGCGCAGCACGAATATGACATAAGCCACAGCCTTATGAAGTCCGAATAAGGTGGCTGTGGCAGAGGCAGAATGGAATGTCTATAAGGATATTGTGGGGTGCCATGTGAGCCAAATGAAGGAGTGGAACGTACGAATACAATGTATAGTCAGAAAAGGGAATGCAAAGGGAGACTCTGCTACTAATACAACATATAGTGAGTGAAGTGAGATGAGAGATGAACAAGCGATTGAGAGAATGGAAGAAAAAGTGTACCCCCTTCGTAGACCGTAACACAATATCAACAAAGATTTGGGTAAAACCTAACTTACCTGTTTCAACATAGCATGCAGCTGCATTCATGTGCTGATCATGGGTATGGTGGGTATGATCAAGAGTGTCTACAAGATGAGAACAGGTTAGTGATGACATTGACAAGGACAGATGAGACATAATGTACCTGCTTCCAACTGGCACATTGCTACATTCATGCATTGAGCACTGGGCTGATCAAGAGTGCCACCTGCAACAGGAGAGCAAGTCAGTCACACCATGAAAGGTGTATGTTGACGGTGTCATCTATAAGAACTAACATACCTACATAATTCAAGCCTGTGCATTGCTGAGTTCACGTGTGGAGCATGATGTGATCACAAGTGTCTGTAAGATAAAAGCAAGTCAGTCAGGACCAAGTTAACAAGTTGGAAAGCACAACTGGAGAGCCTACCATTGTCCTCAGGTACTGGTGACTCAGAGGCAGCATTGGGGCTGTCATTGGACTGCTTCACATGCTTGAATGCTGCAGGAAAATAATTAAGTACTTAGTATTAGGAAATAAAAGAAAAAAACCATTACTACCCCAGGCCAACTCAAATCAGGTGGACTGGATGATGTCATCATGGTCACTGTTGAGTAGGTCAATTGTGGGTGGGTTTGCTGGAGGCTTGGTGCTGCGGGATGTGATTGGTATCCTCATGATGTGCAAGTGCATCAACTGCACATTTTGGTATGAGAGCTCTGGTCGCTCGGTGTTGTCTAGGTCTGTGAGCTTGCATCTGAGTTTCAGTTGGCACTTTGGTCAGGAGGTAACCTTAGTGCTGCTGTTGTTGTTGTCGCTGAGAATCTGCACCATAGTTAGAGTGATTCCCACCATGGGTGGAGATATGGTGGAGAGTGGCTTATGGAACAATCCAGTTAGCTGGGTAGTATGTAGTTTGCTGGCAAGAATCACTTACCAAATCAAGCACAAAGCCATGGCCTGCTGGCCTGGTGAAAACTCAGGCTGGGCCATAGGACAGACAGAGCCAGTCATTTTGGCTTGGCTTGGCTGGCCTGTTGGCCCAAGGCCAGGCTGGAACAACACTAGGTGGAAGCACAACATCAATCTGTTACTCATGGCAAGGATCATTTGAAGGTACCTGACATGGACTCGACCACACAGTGGAAGGAAGTACCAGCACTCATAGAATGCAAGGAGGATGACGACAAACCAACTGGACCCTCCATAAGAAAAACAACAATATTGACTTCTCTCACACAAGATGTGAAGAAGACCAAAGTGGAACTCCTGTGGGACTTCCAAGATTTCAAGGACGATGGTTCTCTTCCACCCTACTGGTCATTCAATCATGGCATAGATCTAGACAACTCATTCTCTACCTGCTCAACCCCAAGGAGTGAGAGGCATGTATAGATTTCATTGATAAACACTTGAAAGGTGGACATATTTACCCATCCAACTCCCCCATTCTTCTTCATCTCAAAGAAGGATGGTAATCTTCACTCCTGCCAAGATTATCGCTATCTCAATAAGCATACCATCAAGAATGCTTACTCTCTCCTGCTCATCAGAGACTTGATGGATCAGCTCAAGGGATCCGATTACATCATGAAAATGGATCTCTGCTGGGGCTAAATAATGTCTGGATGAAGACTAAAGATACCTGGAAGGCGGTGTTCATCATGCCCTTCAGCCTTTTTGATCCTCTTGTTATGTTTTTCAGCCTTTGCAACAGTCCAGCAACCTTCCAGTTGTTTATGGACTTCATCATCAAGGATATGGTAGCAGAAGGATGGTTAATCATCATCTACATGTTGATCCATTCTAGGGATCTCAAGGAACATCACAAACAAATGATGAGTTCTAGAATGGTTACAAGAAACCTGTCTCAGCCTCAAATTGGAAAAATGTAAGTTCAATGTGTCCCAGGTAGAATTCCTCAGGATGGTCATCCAAGAGGGTATCATTGTGATGGACCCTACCAAGCACTTGGCAATGGCCACCTGGGAACCTCCAATGTTGGTTCACACAGTCTGCTCATTTATAGGGTTCTGCAACTTCTACTGCAAATTTATTCCAAATTTCTCAGACATTGCTAGGCCAATCTTGAAGCTAACAAAGAAAGGGCAGCCATGGTCCTGGATGCATGAGCAACAACAGGCTTTCAACCTCCTCCAAAAGGCCTTCACCTCCAAGCTTGTACTCACAATGCTAGATATCTTGAAACCATTTTTTGTCATGACAAATGTCTTGCTCACCACTACAGGAGGTGTGCTGATGCCGTCGGCATCAAATCAATCGGGTCGAATTTCAAGCTTTCCATGAACTCCTGGTGGTTATACACATGCTAGAGGAGTGGCGACATCATCTCACCAGAACTAAATGGCCAGTAACTATGCTCACAGACCACAAGAATCTGTGCTACTTCAAGGACCCGGCAAGCGTGATGGTTATTAACATTATAGGACTATGACCTCCTATTCCAACATGTACCCAGGAATAACATGGCCCCGGTGGATGCTCTCTCATGGAAGGATGCCCTGGATACTTCAGATGACAATGCCAAAGTTACCCTACTTCCTATAATGCACAGCATTGTAGTGGCATGTGTACTATATAGAAGAAGCCTAGTGAGAATGAATGATAGTGACAAGAGGAACTGTGAAGTACAAGTGCTGAGCTTGGGATAGGGGTGAAGCCTGGGCAAGGTCTCTCCTATTCTAGGTACTAATAGAGAGCTCACTAGAACTTAGAGGTAACTAGAAACAATGCTGATATTGTGTAGAACTTGTGTTACGGTCTATGAAGGGGGTACACTTTTTCGTCACTTTCTTGTTCGCTCATTTGCCCCTCACTTCACTTCACTCACTATACATTGTATTAGTAGCAGAGTCGTCCTCTGCATTTCTCCTCTCTGACTATACATTGTATTCGTACATGTTTCCTCCCTGGCTCACACGGTACCCTGCCATATCCCTTTTGGACATTCCATTTCATTTCCATCACAGCCACATTTATTCGGACTTCGTTAGGCTGTGACTTATTTTATATTTGTGCTGTGCATCTGAGATCGACTGTAGACGGAGATGGAATCCCTTCAGGCTCCCGCTCCTCTATTTCCTTTTATATGTCACTTTCCTTTCTCGTCTCTCGCACGGACCAGGGGCCTACTGTATATATAGTCTCTCGCTTTCCCTGTATTTTCCCTAAGCTAGTTCTACGCAATATCAGCGTTAGTTGCTAGTCACCTCCGAGTTCTAGTGAGCGCTAAGTTGTACCTAGGATAGGAGAGACCACTTAGGCCTTGCATCGTCTCAAGGTTCAGCACTTAGAAACATCAGACTCCTCACCTCATTCGTCATCCTCTACTCTTTCCTGCTTCAGCTTGTCTTTGTCACACAGCACACTACGCTGTGCATTACAAAAGAACTAGCTTTTCCATTTGTCCCTACTATCACATAGAGGACATACCACACCTCCATCATATCCCGCCTCGGCAGATTCAGAGTACCCTCAGACTCCAACTCCCCTCCTGAAGACCTCACCGTGTCTTCATCCTGGCTTCCCCCGCTCCCCAGACTTCATCGACTCCCCGACAACCATCTGTTCTACCTTCCGGCTCCAAACTGCTTTAACCCTCCTGCGGTTGTGGAATACCAAGAATGTCAACGGGCTCTCGCTGATATCAACTGAGCTCAAGGCTGGGCCTCCAACTACCTCCCCTCCTTCTCTGAATTAGCTGCCATCCCGCTGCTTCCGGCATTAACTGTCATTCCTGACGAGGAGACTCCGCTTGTTTTCCATGATCCTGACCCAGAACCGACTGTGGCAGAAGCTTCTAACCCAGAACCAACTGGCATAGAAGAATCTATTGATATTGACCTGGCTCCAGAAGACGATGAAGTGGTATCAGAAATAAAGGCCAGCCTTCCCGAGGACTTTTCCAGGGAGGCAGAGGACACCAATAGATGGCTCCTATCGATGGAGGCTTACTTCACCATCAATGACAAACTCTTCATGGATATGACCAAAAGCCTTACTTTTCTTAACAAGATTAGCAAGGGCCATGGAAAGAAGTTCGCCAAAGGATGGCTGATGAAGCTAAGCAATGCCCATATTCTGAACAAACTAAAGACCTTTGACTGTATTAAGCAAGCCGTCAAGACCACTTTCTTCCCCTATGACATAGCCGCTAAGGCATGGATCGACCTCTCCAAACTGCATCAAACTGCTGGAAAGGACACAGATGGAACATGGAGTGATGGATTCACCACCTATGCCTCTCAGTTCCAACTTCTCGCAGAGAAGTCTGGTATTACCGACAAACATGCTCTTGTGGAATGGTTCATCCATGGCCTTAGTCCTAAACTCGCAACGATGATCCTCTCATGCGATAAGATCCCTGATGACTACAAGGATTGGATAAAGAAAGCTGGCCAGTTCTCCCAATAACTGAGGAGGATTGGGGACTTATGAAAGGGCGTGCCACACATCCCGGCGCCCTCCTCTCAATCACACAAGGACCTCTACACGACGGATGTAGATGCCGTATGTCTATTGCTGACTCAGCACACTGAGTATATGCGGAGCAACAAATGCTTTACTTGTCACAAGGTTGGCTGTAGGTCTTCCAACCACTATGGATCCGGAACCGACTGGATACCACGTCCCCACCAAAGCTCATCCTCCGGACGCACCACACGTCCAACTTACAAAGTCCTGCAATGACTGGTAAGAACCACCACCACCACAGAGGAGGATGATGAACTCTCTGCGTACCTGGAAGCAATGGGTAGCACTGAGAAGGGCGCCGCGATAAAGATCCTCAAGACTGCTTTTGGGGAGGGCAGCTTGTCTGTGGACAAGGAGGAAGGCTACCAGGCCATGGCTGCGGTAAGAATGGCCACTTACCAAGAGTGCCAAAAGGAAGCGATCAGGGCAGCACCACGAGCTAGGGCTGTATGATCTGGACCATGGAACAATCGATTTTCCACTCTCGCGCTGGCGGACCTCTGGTTGGGGACCACCCCAGAGGAAGTCGCGGAATATACACCACGCATGTACCCAAATGATGTATCTTCCCAGTCAATGGTGGGAGCTGGAGCAGCTTCTCCCTGGGGTCAGGGGACGGGGCTTGGATGGCAACCTTCTTCGCAAGAGACCACTCTAAGAAACACAGTCAAACATGGAATCAAGGTGGTCAGAGCGGTGAGCAAAGAGGTAGAGGCGGATGTGATACTCAGACCCGACCGAGACATCTGGCCTGGAGACAGAACCAACCGTCCCAACTGCATATGGTGTGTCACTGGTTTCTGTGAAGAGGCTGATCCGATATCCGGAACTGACTGGAAGATCAGGCATGGATCCAGACCCAACCCAACCAGAACAGCTGGAACTGACCAGGGTTTTTAAAGGGCAGGATTGGGTCAACGTCATACCCTGCCCATAACTTTTCATATAGACTATCTCCAGTGTTTGTATCAGGAAGGAACTCTCAGTCAATTTTCATGCCCATCACCCTATATCCTCCTGATTGCACTGCATTCAAAAGTGTTGACACAATGGCCCTCATTGATTCTGGGGCAACTGGATGCTTTATCGACTATGCTATGGTGGTGGCGTGCGACATTCCCACCACATGACTCAAGACTCCCCTGCGGGCAAGCAATGTTGATGGAACTCCCAACAAAAATGGCCTTATATGATGAAAGGCATTACTGGTAATTCAGCTCGGAGAGTTCACCAAACTCTGAGACTTCCTTGTTATTGACTGTGGCAAGGATGACGTGATTCTCAGGCTCCCCTGGCTTCGGGATGTAAATCCGGCCATTGATTGGAGTACAGGAACCATTCATATAATCAAGGTGGAACCGACCGACCCACTGCGAACGAGGCAAGAACAAGTGGATGAGACCTATATGGTCACTGCATTTAATAGGAAATGCCAGATGAATAAATTGGGGAAATGCACTGCATGGTGGTACAAGCAACGCATTCACCGCCAAAGTCATCTGAAGGTACCTGACATGGACCTGACCACACAGCGAGAGGAGATACCAGCGCTAATAGATTGTGAGGAGGATGAGGACAATGAGCCAACTGGACCCTCTATTAGGAAAACTACGATATCAACTTCTCTCACTCAAGACACGAAAAAGGACAAGACGGAACTCCCGCGGGACTTCCAGGACTTTGAGGACATCTTCCAAAAGAAGGATGACGGTCCCCTTCCACCCTACCGGTCATTCGATCATGGCATAGATCTAGACAACTCTTTCCAACCCAAGGTTGCCAAGGCCTACCCGCTCACCCCTAAGGAGTGAGAGGCATGTAAAGATTTCATTGACGAACACTTGAAGGCTAGATGTATATGACCTTCCAACTCCCCCATGGCCTCTCCATTCTTCTTCGTCTCTAAGAAGGACGGTAATCTTCGCCCCTGCCAAGATTATCGATATCTCAATGAGCACACCATCAAGAATGCCTACTCCCTCCCGCTCATTGGGGACTTGATGGATCAGCTCAAGGGATCCCGTTACTTCACGAAGATGGACATTCACTGGGGCTATAATAACGTCCAGATCAAGACTAAAGACGCCTGGAAGGCAGCGTTCATCACGCCCTTCGGCCTCTTGAGCCTCTCGTCATGTTTTTTGGCCTTTGCAACAGTCTGGCAACTTTTCAGTCATTTATGGACTTCATTTTCAAGGATATGGTAGTGGAAGGATGGTTGATCATCTACATGGATGATATGTTGATCCATTCTAGGGATCTTAAAGAACACCACAACCAGGACAGATAGGGGTGTTGGATGAAATGTTTATGTCTGGAAGGTCCTTAGTGTATCTCTTGGCAGCACAGAGCACTTTGCACAAAGGATGACCAAGATGGTGATTAGTAGCATCTTATAATCCACAGAGGCCATTGATAGTGGTTTGGCTTGTGACCTTATAGTGAAGGTATGGATCCAGTACAGTGTGTCCCCATGGGAATGGAAACTTAGTACAATCTTTTGGGAGCATGTGTCAAAGATGTCAATATAATTTTAATTGGTCTTGATTGTTATACATGCATCAGCTAATAAGATGCCCATGGAAATGACCAGTGATAGCCACACAAGTCTACCTTGATAGTAAATAATAGCTGTTCTCTATGCAATATCAGCATTCTTTTAGTGATCTCCAAGTTCTGGTGAGCCTCTAAGGTATCTAGGATAGAAGATACCAGCTTAGGCCTTAGCATTGTCTCTAAGGCTTGGCACCTGTACTTCAGCATTCCTTCATCACACCTCATATCCTCACTAGAACCTTCACCCCATATCATAGCATGCTCTGTCATGACTATGCTATGCATTATACCACCTCATGCTGCCATATACATGCGCATCACACATGTAAGGCTATGTCTTCCATTCTGCCATACCTGATGAATGCTACACCTGTTTCATTTAACCAGTGCTAACCTCATGTTCCCCTCATGGCTATTGTAGATACAACTACAATAGATACAAACATGTAGACTGGTATATATACATACCCCCAATGTAGTGCTAGAGGACCTCAGTTTTGTCCTCTTGGAGTTTGCCCTACAGAATCTCCTATCTTAGACTCTATTCTCTCTTTATTTTTTTCTAGTCTCAAGTGACCTAGCAAGTATGGCTTCACCAAGCATGAGTCTATAGGGTCATTCTACTCCTTAGTCATCTTCTATTCAAGCTGTATATTTTGTTAAAAGTCTAGACAAGTGCTGCAAAGATTTGTCATATTTATGACCAGTGGTTGAGTGGAGAGTGTGCTTGGAATATCCAGGTAAGACAATCATTGTCTTTCTATATTGCTCATATTAAGAAATGGGTATTAGAAGAAGCTACCAGAAGACTCCACTCTCTCCTTGGAGTTGTGCTGTCATCCAACAAGATGAATATATCTCTCCTGAGCGGCAACTACATGGCCTATCCCCTTCTCATCAGTCTTGCTAACATCAATGCCCAGATTGACTGCAAAACTTCCCTTCATGCATATTTGCTACTTGCTTTACTCCCCATTGTGAAGTTCATATATAAAACTACTCATGTTGTAGTCTTCTTCAAGACCAGCTCATATATGAGTTGCTCAATATCATCCTAACTCCCCTGAAGATTGTCACTACAGTTGGGGTCCTGATGAGTGACCTAGTTGAAAACCTATGCTACTGTTCCACTCCAATAGCTGTGTGGATTGTGGATATGCTGGAAGAAAGCCTCTTGGGGGCAACTGGTCCCAAGGTGTCTCTGATCACTCTTGCAATGTCCAAACACTTCAGGGATGCTCATCAACACAAGTCCCATACTGCAGATGCAACCCTTGCCACAATCCATATAACTTGCTGACAATATTCTCCAACTATGTAACTATGATCACTTTCTGAAGGCTGTTAGGTGATTGGGCCTAAATGGCATCATCAATCCATTCTGGAATGGATGGCTGTTATCAGAGCCATGCTACTTCATCACCCCTGAAGTCTTGTACCATTTCTACCAATTTGTGTGGGACCACAATATCCAGTGGTCCATCAAGGTGGTGGGGGCTGCCAAGCTTGATTTTCATTTCACTATCTGTTACGGTCTACAAAGGGGGTACACTTTTTCCTCTATCTTCTCGTTCATTCGCTTGTCTCCCGTCTCACTTCATTCACTATATATTAGTATCAGTAGCAGAGTTGCCCTCTGCATTTCTCTTCTTTAACTATACATATGTTGTATTGGTATGCTTCACTTCCTCTCTTGGCTCACATGGTGCCCTGCTATACCCTTATAGACATTCCATTCCGCTTCCGCCACAGTCACCTTATTCAGACTTTGTAAGGCTGTGGCTTATTTCATATTCATGCTGCGCACTTATATTTAGTTATGACTCAGATGCTGTGCATCTGAGATTGACCTTACAATGGAGACAGAATCCCTTTGGGCTCCCGCTCCTTCTTATCCTTTTATATCCTACCTTCCTTTCTCATCTCTCGCATGGACCAGGGGCCTACCATATATATAGTCGCGTACTTTCCCTCTTTTATTTTTCCTAAGCTAGTTCTACGCAATATCAGCGTTAGTTTCTAGTTATCTCCAAGTTCTAGTGAGCCCACAGTTGGTACCTAGAATAGGAGAGACCAGCCTAGGCTTCGCCCCCGTCTCGAAGCTCAGCACTCATAACATTGGACTCCTCATATCACTCGTCATCCTCTATCCCTTTGCCTTCATTCTTTGTTGTCATGCAGCACACTACGCTGTGTGTTACACTATCCTGTAGATGCTCACAGGGTATTGGATCTTTGATGAAGAGATCTCAAAGCTAAAGCAGGTGACTGGCCATGATCACCATGTAGTCCAGTGCTATATCATAGATATCATGGCTGGCAAAGTACCACGCAGGTTCCTTGTTGCTGTTCAGGTGCTACTCAATTTCTGATACCTGGCCCAAGCACCTGTCTTTACTACTGAATCTCTTGATAGGGTCATGGCTGCCTTGCAGGAAGTCCACAACAACAAAGAGTGATTGTAGATCATGGAGCATGGGAAAAGTGGGAAATACTGAAGCTGGAGCTCCTATAGAGCATCATTTCTAGTATCCAGCAGTCTGGGCCAGTGATGCAATGGAGTGCTAATGTCACTGAACACACTCATGTTGACAAGATCAAGCAACCAGCTTGCACAGGAAATAATCAAAACTACTCCAGTCAGATTGTGTATCATCTCAACCAGTTGGAGAAGTGCTTTCACTTTGATCTGGCAACTCACATCAAAGAATGTTTGAGTGCAGATTGGATAGATGATCAAGATGAGGATGATGAGGACCATGAGCCAGATGCTGAGAAGTGTGTGATAACCAAGTATTTCATCCCAATATGTCAAGTGATCAACTACTTCTCCATCTTGAGGGCACTCATCCAGGGACTTTATCCCTCTGTACTCAAACCTTTCCAGACATTTGCTACTGGGACAACTGCTTTCCATCTGGCAATGAAGCCATAACTAAGGTTGACTCTTGGGGATGCTTCCCAAAAATATGAACTCTTGGACCTCATCTCTATAGTCTTAGCACTGCGAGATGGAGACACATCATCTCCCACAGATTGGAGGCTCCTAATTTGGAACAAGGTGTGGGTCCAACAAGTCACATAACATGACAAGACCTTGGACTCTTCTCAGACCCTGTGCACAATTGCAACATGGCTAGCAGGTATATACTTGCACATTTGAGTTCATATGCATACATAATTGGAGCACACATGAGCAATGGAAAGAACCCATATATGGGGAACAACAATCAAAATGAAGACAATGATGCAATAAGCAAAGAATGGGTAGGACAGTGTAATAACCTGTGGTAGTCTTCACCAAATTATATAAATTACTTATACAAATCTTCCACTTATATTTATAGCAATCTTGTCTGCCATTGAAGTAGATAGTTTAATATATATCTGGTCAGAACTCTCTACATCAACAATCTAACTAGATGAAAGAACTGGACTTGTGGTCTATATCTAACAAGAGATTGTAGACTCTAACATAGGTCTCTGGACTTGAATTTATTGTTCTAGACTGGAATTGAGAGTAAATACTCAGATTCTGATACTATGAACTCAAACTAGATTAACTTATTTTTATATAGTTATTTCATTGCATGACCCTAAGTAGTATAGTATTTAAGCTTGAATATACTGATGAAGATAATAATTGTAATTGAGTTCTCATTGAATTGTCCTATAGTGTGTGCTACTACTAGTACCTTTGCAAGAGTCTTATATGATCAAGTGAAGTTGGTGAAGCTATCTAGCCTATGATTTCAAGTCAAGACATTGTAAGGTCAACTTGTTTCATCATACTAAGGAATAGTATCTTCCCAAAGTTAACTGGTTAAAGTAGCTAGACTTCCCTTATAAGCACACTCACTTGCCCATCCAACCATCCAGCCACCCACCCACCAACTCAGCCATCCAGCTAGCCATCCAGCCATCCAATCCAACAAGCCATCCATCCTTCCATTCATCTAAACTTATGGACCATTCACTTAAGCATACATCTCTTCAATCCTTCCATCCTTCTATTTAGGGAGCCCTACCCAAGGACTCAGATGTATGGCTGGGTGGATGGGTGGATGGCTAGGTAGATGAATGTTTTTGGTACCAGAAATGGAAACTCATATGGATAGATAATAATGATACTCTCCAACCCTTAACTAGCATTTGGTACACTTGATGTCCATTTCCTAGTCAAGGGGAAGGGCAGGATCTTGTTAGAATTGTGCTTCATTTGCATTCACTTTGCTTAGAAATGTGTAGTAAAGTGTAGGATATCGAATGGAATGGTAGTGATGTACTCCTGTTTTCTTTTTTGGTGTGATGACATCATCATGGGTGTGTTCTCCTCCAAATTCCCTGCTTGGTAGTGGTACCCATATAGGTAGATGGTTGAATGAATGGCTGGCTGACTAAATGGCTAACAGGATGTATGGATGTATGTATGGTTGTGTGGATGGCTGTATGGATGGCTGTATGGATGTAAGGCTGTGTGGCTAAGTGGACGGCTGTATGGATGGCTGTATGGATGTAAGGCTGTGTGGCTAAGTGGATGGCTGAATGGATGGCTGTATGGATGTGTGGCTGTGTGGCTATGTGGATGTATGGCTGGTGGCTATGTGGATGGCTGTATGGATATACATCCACTGACTAAGCTGCCATCCACTGACTAAGCATACATATGTCAGTACATCCAGACATCCATGCATCCATTTAGGGGGCCCTACCTGAGAACTCATATGGATAGGTCTTGGTGCGAACGAGAAGAGGGTGCTGGGATAAGGAACACCCTTTCTTAAATCTCCAATCCTTCACAGCTGTTGGGAGAATTGGCCAGCTTTCTTTATCCAATCCTTGTAGTCATCAGGGATCTTGTCGCAAGAAAGGATCATAGTTGCGAGCTTGGGGCTAAGGCCATGGATGAACCACTCCACAAGAGCGTGTTTGTCAGTGATTCTGGACTTCTCAGCAAGAAGCTGGAACTGGGAAGTGTATGTAGTGAACCCATTGCTCCATGTTCCATCGGAATCTTTTCTGGCAGTTTGGTAAAGTTTGGAGAGGTCGATCCTAGCCTTGGTGGCTATGTTGTAGGGGGAGAAAGTGGTCTCAAACGCCTGTTTAATCTGGTTGAAGGTCTTTAGTTCGTTTAGTATGTATATGGGCGTTGCCCAATTTCATAAGCCATCCTTCAGTGAAAGTCTTTCCATGGCCCTTACTAATCTTATTCAGAAAAGTAAGGCATTTGGTCATATCCATGAAAAGCTTGTCATTGATGGTGAAGTAGGCTTCCATCGAGAGGAGCCATCTATTAGCGTCCTCTGCCTCCCCAGAAAAGTTCTCAGGAAGGCTGGCCTTTATCTCTGAAACCATATCGTCATCTTCTGGAGCTGGGTCAAAGTCAGGGGAGGTTGCCACGGTCGGTTCCGGGTCAACATTGTGGAAAACTACAGGGACTTTCTCGTCAGGGGGGATTGGTGATCCTGGTGGGGTCGGAGTGGAGAGGCGGGGAGGGATGGCAGCTAATTCAGAGGCAGAGGGAAGGTAGTTGGGGTTCCAACCTTGGCTCCGGTTGACTTCTTCGAGAGCACGTTGTCGTTCCCTATACACTTCGATATTCTCTGGGGAGGAGTACCTATTGGGTAATGGGAGATGGAAGGGATGCTCGTCGGGGAGAAGGTGAAGTCTTGGGAGATGGGAGGAGGAACGGAAAGAAGACATGGTGGGATCTTCAGGGGGAGAGTCGGAATCGGAGGGTACTCTGAATCTGCTGGGGCGGGATATGATGGGTGGGGGAGATGTCCTCTACGTGAGAGTAGGGACAAGGGGAAAAGCTAGTTCTTTTATAATGCACAGCATAGTGTGCTGCAATACTAAGATACTAAGCTCAAGCGAGGATGAAGAAAAAGCAAGGGTATGAGCGAAGTTTGTAGTTCAAGTGCTGAGCTTCAAGACGATGTGAAGCATAAGCAGTCTTACCTATTCAGGTACGGACTAAGCGCTCACTGAACTCAGTGGTCACTAGAATAACGCTGGTATTGCATAGAACTGGCTTAGAGGAAAATACAGCCAAGAGCGGCAAGAGTATTTATATGGTAGGCCCCTGGTCTGTGCATAATGTCAAGAAAGGAAAAGAGCAGCAGGAGTCCAAAGGGCTTCCGTCTCCATCTATGTACATATGACTTGAATGTGCAGCACTACGAAGTCAGGTCAAGTCATAAAGTGTCATACACAGTATGCACAGTAACATGTGTACCACAGCATGAAGTCCGAAAGAAGATGCTGTGGCAGGAATGGAGGAATGTCTAAATAAGGATATAGGCGGGGTGCCATGTGAATTGAGAGAAGAAAGGAGATTGGGAACGTATCTGGTACATGTGGAGGACGACTCCACTACAAATACAATGTATAGTGAGCAAGTGTAACGCACAGCGTAGTGGTGACGAAGCGTGCTGCGATACTAGTCAAAGAACGTAGGACAAAAGAGTGAAGAGGGACGAGGGACTCTGAGGTCTGAGGCCTATCTTCGAGATGATGCAAAGACTCGGCAGGTCTCTTCTATCTAGGTACCTGAAGAGGCTCACTAGACTCGAAGGTCACTAGAATAACGCTATATTGCATAGAACTAGCTTAAGGGAAAATACAGGCGAGAAGTACAAGACTATATATATGGTAGGCCCCTGGTCCGTGCGAGATAAGTATGCGCAGCATACGAGTCATAATACTGCGGTGTGCAGCATACGCAGTAAAGCGTAGTCCGCAGTGACTACAGAAGAATATGAAATATAAAAGATGTGCAGTAAGGCGGAGTCCACAGTGAGAAGTCTGAAGGAACGACTGCGGACGGAAGCGGAATGAAAGACTAAATGGGTATGGGCGGGGCGCCATGTGAGACATAAAGAGAAACAGATCGAGAGAACGTATCTGGTAGTGTGGAGGACGACTCCACTACAAATACAACCACGTGTGGTGACGATAGAGCGAGACTAGGAAAGGCGAGCGAAAGAGTTAAAGAAAAGTAAGGGAAAAAATGACTACCCCCTTCGTAGACCGTAACATTACCCCCGTTGTACGGTCGAAGCACCTGCGAGACCCCTACACTCCTTCGTCTCCCTCGTTTACTTCGTAGTCAGTGAAGTCCACATTGTCCAGAGGGTTGTGGTGAATAGGGAAAAACGAGTCCGAGTGACCCATTTCTCCACAAAGAAGACATTGGCGACGAGGACAGAAGGCCTGGATATAGCCGGGGGCAGTGGTACGACAGAGGGGACACATATAATGGCCGCAATCAGCACAAATGTGCCCTAGCTCGTTGCATGTGAAGCATCGAGTGGCGGGACGAGCGGGAGTTGGGGGCGCCGTGAGCTCTCCGACGAGCAGGGGGATAGAGGAGAGGAAGGCGAGGGCCTCCTCGGGGGCGACGGGAACAGCTCCGCCGCTAGTGCTTCCAGAAGAGTCATGAACTCCGGGTCCGGGAGATGTGTGAGGGGAGGAAGTGATGGGTGGTGGGATTGGAAGTGGTTCGCAGTCGGATGGGGAGTCGGTGGACGAGGTATCGGACTGCGGGGTGACGGTTGAATCGTCATCCCAGAGGGTCCATCGGTGGTCAGCATGATCTCTGGCCCAAGTATCCCGATCCCATGGATGGTTGGGGTCGTTGTCCAGGTAGTATCCCCGGAGGTTGGCAGGTAGCGTGAAGAAAATGGGGCGTAAGACATGGGAGAATAGTCCTCTTGGCAATCCATGAAGGACGTCGTCGAATCTGTGGTCATGTAAGGCATTGAGGATGAGGTCTCAGGACTCATGGATGGATTGGGCCATGGCCACGGTATAGACTGGCAAAGTCCCATCTGGAAAGAGTTGTGCATGGACGGTACGAGCAGTGGAGTATGAATGAAAGATGAGGACCAGAGATTTGAGTATTGGTCTATCTCGAAAGGCGGGTACGGAGGGTATGGCAATGTTAGCTGCGGGGTTCTCAAGGATGGAACAATAGAGGATTCGTCGGGAGCGGGCTGGGAGTCGATGGATACGGACAGGGAGCTGGTAGGCGATGGCATTTAGCGACGATTGGGACATGAGGAGTTCTGGTAGTATGGTCGCGACGATGTAGAGGAGCGAGGGCTTGACTCAAAAGCAAGTGAGGACTGAGGGTTTATGGGGGAAAGGCGACAGGATTCCTGGCCTTATATTTGTTTAGGAGCTCCGCAGCATGTCCTAAGTTGGACTCTGGTTCCCAGGTATTTTTGGAGGACGGGTATCCTTTCCATGAAACGAGATAGTGGTGGCCACGAGCGGAGCCCCGATGAGATAGGATCTGGTCAATTTCGAATTCCTCCTCGCCATCTATGATGGCCGGCGGAAGTGGGATGAAGTTAGGTCCGTGTTCCGCAGTTTCCCGATAGGGGGTCAAAAGCGATGCATGGAAGGCGTTATGGATTTTCCAGGTGCGTGGTAGGCGGAGTTTGTACGAAACAGGTGATATTACCTGTGAGATTTCAAAGGGTCCCTCACGTCGAGGGGCAAGTTTGCAAGAGGGGTAGCGGAGTCTCAGGTTATGGCCCTCGAGCCATACCTTATCTCCTACTTTCCAGGGTTTGAATTTAGAAGTGACACGTTCCTTCATGTATCGTTGGGCTTTTTCATGGGCGGCAGTGGCTTCTTTGCGTGCCTCGTCGAGGTCTCCCAGGCGTTGCTCTAGAGTGGGGAGGAAGGTGGTAGTTCCTAAAGATGGATAAGCCCTCGGCTCATATCCCATCATCAAGCTAAATGGAGTCTTTCCCGTTACGGAATGTATGGAACTGTTGTGACAGTATTCCGCCATTGGTAATAGGTCCGACCATCGGGTGGCGTCTCCTTGGCAAAAGATCCGTAGATAGGTTTCCAGTTCCTGATTGACCCGTTCCGTTTCTCCGTCAGTCTGTGGATGGTAGGCGGAGGATAGGAGTGGGTCGTAATCAAGTAGCCTCGCTAGTTCTAGAGCAAAGGCTGAGGCGAACTGTGGACCGTGGTCCGAGATAACCTTGTTGTGGAGTCCAAAGCGGGGAAAGATTTTTTCAAAGAAGAGCTGCGTGACACCCTCAGCGTCCACACTCTTGTGAGTTGGGGTGAAAATTACCCCCTTCGTAAGGCCATGGTCGACCACGACCATAACCGAATCATAACCCTTAGACGGTGGCAAGTCCGTGATGAGATCGACCGAAAGACATTGAAAGGGGCGTGTGGAAGCGACCGGAAGAGGGGTGAGAGGCGGGACGGTGGGATGGGTATTGACTTTGTTAGCCTGGCAGACGGCACATCCTTGGACGAATTGTCGGACAAATGCCGTCAGACCTGGCCACCAATAGTCACGTTGTACCGAGTTGACGGTTCGGTAAGAACCGCCATGACCCCCTGTGGGCGAGTCATGGATGACGTGGAGGAGATCATTCCGGTGAGCTTCGGGCACGTAAGCCCGATCCTTGAAGTAGAGGATACCTTCATCATAACGCCAGTCGTGGATAGAGGAATGAGGGATTCCCAAGGTACCCTCGTGTAGCTGACGTAGCTGGTTGATGACGAAGTCGTTAGAGGTGGATGACTGCTCGATAGCAGTCCGGAGGTTGAGGTCAATTCGTTTTAAAAAGAGCTCTCCGGGAAGTAGGGTAACCTCGGTATTATCTACCGACGTATCCAGGGCGTCCTTCCGACAGAGAGCATCCGCCGGTCCCATATTGGTTCCGGGTA